>JAQYXR010000833.1:0-54280 GCA_030545055.2 Neoaliturus tenellus
AGTCTGGAGAAATCAGAAACATTCTCTCATCAGCTTGTAAATGATTCTTAGTTAATATTTTAAAATACCTTTCTTCTGTTCTATTTGTAAACATATTATGTTCGTTAAGTGGTGGTACACATAACATTTACAAAAAGTCTTAATTAATAAAATGATACACATTCAAATACCATATACTCTCACTTTGTAGTTAACCAACCAACTTTATAATGTTTAATAAATTGTTGTCCGTGAATAAACTTTTTATGAGATATATTAACAAGGAAATCTATATACTAATTAAATAAAAGCCTTGACGATGTACATAAAACCATTGTTGTTGTCACTATTCGTTGTGAATGAATTGTTATTTAGAGACCTTGTACCACCTCTGGCATGATTGTTTCAGAGACGCAGACAGCAATATTGTGTTGCCTGCATTATTATATCTGATAATGGTATATTGCTTCGGGTTACTATAATATTGTAGTACACTTTTACATTGAACTTTTTTACAGTTATAATATGTAGAGTAAAACGTTTTTTACATTAATAATACAAATGTGTTTCTTTTAATTTTTCTTACGGATAGTATAAAATGTTATAAATGTTCTTCAAATTAGGGGTTTACTTTTAGTCCTGCTCATGAGAAATACTAGAGCATAGTAAAAATCAAGGTTTACTTTTAACATTAACATAAGAATTTAATTAAAAAATTAATAGTAGTGTAGCAGAAACTTACTATCGTGGAAAAAAATTACTGTAAACAAATATGAAATTAGAGCAAAGTTAAAAATATAAACATCTTTTGTGAATTATAAAAGGGAGAAGGAATTTTATTTACAACTTGCTTGTAACATATTTGGGTGGCTGAATATGAGTACGTGTGTAATTGACAGTTAGCATTACTAAATATCAAATGTGAACGTTTATAATCTTTATCATTTACATTCATTTCGGATGTGATTTCACTATATTGTTGAAGAAAGGTTATATAACTAGGTGACAAAAATGTATCGTTACAATTATTATAGTTTTACATTGGCATAACCGTATGTGACAACACCCGCGTACATATTTTTACAAAATTCATTTTAAAATTAATTTTATACGTTACTATTTATTAAAAATATTAGTCCATTTCTAATACTAATTGTAGTTATTTCATTATATCATCAATTAAAATCTAGTTAACTCCAAAAAAGGATTGATCTAAGTGTAATTGTATCTAAGTGGTTAATGAGTAAGCCTTTGAATCTGAAAAGTGCTGGTCCGATCTCAAGCAAAGTTTGTAGCATGTTAATAATTCAAAACTATTGTAATAAAAACAAAGTCAATTTTTTATGTAATTACATTTCCACCAAAATTAAAAAATTAACGTGAGAAAACATTTAATTTTTTTATTTAAAATAAATTATATTTAAAAATAAATGTTTTAATCATATACAAGTACTTCCAAACCAGTTAATAAAAAATTAAAATTCATTACCAGTATGTTTATTCAATACCAAAATAACTTTTAACAAAATTATAAACCAAATATGTAACCTTGATGGGTGAGTTAGCCTCCGGATTACTGTTAAATACTTAAAGTGGTGTAAAATACCTGCATTAAGTAATCCTTTGGTTGCGGTGTGGCAACTATAGTTTCAACTCCATGGAGTCATCTTCAGGCCGTACAAGGATATAAAAGTGTTAAAAACATCACTTCATTTGAAGATCGTTGAGATTATTAAAATTCTTTACAAACGACACATTACACGGCACACACGACACGGACATAGAAAACATTTAAAAAACATACACCACTGTGAGACGGGGAACGACACGTACCGGGCGGTATTTTTAAAACAAAACCTCGAGAAAAATTCGAGCATGTCACAAGAAGCAATCAATGAACTTATCACTCTTACAGAAATAGTACTAAAACAAAACTATTTTAGATTTGAAAATCAGTTTTACATCCAAGGAGATGGTTTGGCAATGGGATCCCCCCTCTCCAGTATATTAGCAGAAATATTTCTAAATAGTGTTGAAAACAAATATTTATTTGCAGCAACGAATCGTTATAAGGATAAAATTATATTTTATTACAGATATGTGGACGACACAATAGTTTTGTTCAATGGGAATAACAGGCAATTGTCTTTACTGAATAATCATTTAAACAATATTCACCCAAACTTAAAGTTTACGTTGGACATAGAGAAAAATGATTCAATAAATTTCCTAGATCTTACAATTACTAAACAGGATACGAGTTTAAAATTTAAAATCTACAGAAAGCCTACATGCACAGACCAGACTATCCATGCTGATTCACACCACCCACATTCCCACAAACTGGCCGCTTACAATAGTTTTGTTCATAGGTTGTTATCTATTCCAATGGATTCAAACGATTACAATGAAGAGCTCAATACTATTAAGTACATCGCTGTTTCAAACGGTTACGACAGCAATCTGATCGATAAACTGATTAACAAACACAAAAATAAAGCACCTGAAACAACAAAAGAACCGAAAATTTATGTTTCAACAATTTACGGCAAATCTTTGAGTAATAAGTTTAATAACCTAATGTCCAAGAACAATATAACCGTTTCGTTTCAAACCAACAACAAGCTCAATTCTTTATTTAAAGGACATTCCCAACAGGGCACACCCATTTATGATAAAAAATGGTGTTTATAAAATAAATTGTGACGATTGCTCGAAATATTATATTGGCCAGACCTCCCGATCTTTCAAAAAACGATTCAAAGAACATCTTCCAAGAAAAACAACAACACAATCCTCAAATTTTGCCGAACATTTAGTTTCAAACAATCATAATTACAGTAATATCGAAAGTAACATGGAAATTCTGCATTTATCACGAGATTATTCACATAGGAGTACACTGGAAGAATTTGAAATTTACAGAGCAGTAAAGTTAGATAAACAAAATGTTCTCAACGACAAGCTATCATTTAAATTCATTTATGATACTGCGATAAAGATACTGGAGGGGGAGGGTGGTCGGAGTGCGACACCAGGTGATTAGAGATAAGGAACGATAACCTTGACCTCGGCACCGGCAGTCTAGACCAATCTACCGCCCGGTACGTGTCGTTCCCCGTCTCACAGTGGTGTATGTTTTTTAAATGTTTTCTATGTCCGTGTCGTGTGTGCCGTGTAATGTGTCGTTTGTAAAGAATTTTAATAATCTCAACGATCTTCAAATGAAGTGATGTTTTTAACACTTTTATATCCTTGTACGGCCTGAAGATGACTCCATGGAGTTGAAACTATAGTTGCCACACCGCAACCAAAGGATTACTTAATGCAGGTATTTTACACCACTTTAAGCAAATATGTAACGTTTGAGAAAAACCTATCAAATAAAATCAGTATATATTAAAATAATTTTCCAAAAACTTGAAATATTTTTGTTCGAGCATTAGTTATGCATAATATATTTTCCTTTTTGCGGAGTAGTCAGACCTAAGTGTAGAATATCAGACGTTGCCTAGTGGGGAGGGAGAAGGGGACGAGGGAAAGCTTAAATTGTCACAGTTAGCGGTGACGAGGGTTGCATACAGCACCTGGTTGTTAGTGCTTGTCTCACATGAATAAGTTATGCACAAAGTGTATACAATGGTACAGTACAATGGTACAATTGGTAAAATGGTGTACACAATTGTACAATAGTGTGACTTGTACATCCTATGAAAACAATATTATACTCTTCTGCTTGTTCGATCCTGAGAAAATTTTGTGAAATTTGTGTGAATGTATGGTTCAAAATCAGACCCGGCTACAGCCGCAATTCGTTGTTTGGCTATCAATTAATGACCCTGTCTAAAGAATCAGCTAATCTTAGACGGTAACAAAGCTACATAATCAACACACCCATTCTACAGTACACACATCCTTCATTGATAATCTTATAAAAATACCTCCTGGTACTTTCGACATCTTAGAAAATGATTAAGTGATACTTTATTACTAAATATCTAAACACAAAGATCTTGTAAATTAAAGTGAGTTTCTTAAAGTGATCCAATAGATACCTATTATTGCATATCTCACTGTGTACATTTTATGGGAGATCCCCTTTAGTTTTTTACAATGCTTTCAGGCATGTGTTTCACTTTTCAAAATTTCCCTAATTTTTCCAATATGTTGGCCATCTTAAAAATTTCTTTTGAAACACCCTAAATTTTATGGTTTCTTTGAAATGTTCATGTAATTTGTTTGCGCCAAAAGGTTGCTTGTAAAGAAAACAACTTATTCAGGACACAAAAATTATATATTGCCGGTTCAGAGTCGAAATTAACAAAAAAAAAAAAAAAAAAGATTTTCAGCAAATATAGACAGACAATATTAGTATAGTAAGAATGAAATATGGCAGAATAGATTGAACTAAAAATTAATTAATAATTTTCAATTGCAAAATAAACCTGGGAGCTCCCCTTTGGAAATTAAAGCTAACAAAAATACAAGTTTGGTCAGTTGCAATTCAATGAAATAAATTGTCAACAAGAGATACTTAATTATAACTTAAAAAATATTCAGACTTGATGGCAAAACTTAATTGTATACAATGACTAATAAAAGAAAAGTTTACAGTTCATGAAAGTCTATGAATGAACAGTAATTTCAGAGCTGAGGCCATTATGCAGTTGCATAATTAAGTGATAGTTCTGCACAAATTTTTCCTGCATTCACATTGCAGGATAAATCAAGTTTTCCTCCTAGACAAGTGTTCCACATTGTAGTAGACAAGTCAGTAGAGTAGAAAATAATTGGAGAACTCACCATATGATGTCTTCATATTAATTTTATAGTTAATATTTCCCATTAATATATTTCATTATTATTCAACTTGTAGAGCATTTGAATGATACTTGCTTGTACATACAGTAGGCTAAACTCCAATTTATATTAAATAAAATTGCTTCCAGGATACTGATGACCTTTCAGCTAGTAGAACTTGATGTAACGTACACCACTCAACAAATTCTATTAATTAGAATAATTCCATTTCTATGTAGAAACTTTGTAAACTTAATTATAAAATTCACTAAACATGTTTCAAGCTGCAACATCACAGCCATGTAATCTAGGAGGCATTAGACAGTAGACTGGCGACATTCAACAAAATATCTGCTCGCAGATTGACCTTTGTCCAGTGCAGATAGATAAGGAGACACACACACAATACCTATTGTTGTCGGTCAGGCCTCAGCTCAGGTGATCTTGACTGTTGACTGAACTGTTCATTGTATTTGAAACTAAAATATTACTCATGAGAATTACCGAACGTTTCTTAACCTTTTAAATAAATTACATTAATACCTTTTAACATTCCATATTCACAATACATTCATAAAATCAGCAAAAGGAAATTTATTTTGAAATTTCTTGTAAAATTATTGTTTGCCCAAACAAACCGCCCACCAAATTTGGTGACAAATTTCAAGATAAATCATGTGGGTCACTGTCAAGAGGTAAGAGGGGAACTATCTGGGTCACAGGTCGTTGATAAGAAGATGATCCCGTCTTGATCGTTACCACTCTAACCAACCCATCCTTCCCAGGATGAACATCTTCGATCTTTGCCAAAGGCCAATGAAGCACTGGAGCGGTGGGATCCTTCAACAAAACAAGATCTCCCACTGAAAGATTCCTTTTAGGTTTCAGCCATTTAGAACGTCTCTGAAGTGTAGACAAATACTCCTGAGTCCATCTCCTCCAAAAATGTTCTGACATCTTCTTCACCAACTGCCAACGAGTTAAGGTATTTTCCTTGCAGTTAATCAGAGATGGTGAGGGAACAGATAGAAGGTGATTGCCTATTAGAAAATGACCTGGTGAAAGATAATCTGTCTCGTCAGGGCTTGATGAGAGAGGATGCAGAGGTCGAGAGTTCAAAATGGCCTCTGTTTTGGTGAAAAGAGTGCTCAGTTCTTCATAAGTCATAGGACTATTCCCAGCAGTTTTGGTGATGATTTGCTTGGCTGACTTTATATTAGCCTCCTATAAACCCCCAAAGTGAGGCGCATTTGGCGGGTTAAACTTCCACTCGATACCGCGGACAGTAGCATACCGAAGAATGGAACTCTTGGTATCACTCTTCTTAAACCATGAGATGAGTTGCTTTAATCTGTTAGCCGCTCCAACAAAATTGGTACCACAGTCACTATAAATTTGACTTGGTAAGCCTCTTCGGGAAATAAATCTTGAGAATGAGGCTAAGAAGGCATCAGTGGATAGACTTGTCACTAACTCCAGATGCACGGCCTTAGTCGCCATACAGATGAATAGGCAAAGATATGCTTTTCCAACTGCAGCCTTGCGCCTCAAACTTTCCCTGAGTAGGAATGGCCCTGCGAAATCCACACCGGTCTGCAAGAATGGTTGTCCAGCCTGAAAACGACATTTAGGCAGATCGCTCATGTATTGATTACCAATCTTAGTTTTTGCCTTGGCTCTGTAGCAAATAATACAAAGGAAAACTCTCTTACGTACTAAGCACCTTAGTCCTGGTACCCAGTACTTAAGTTGAATTAAGGCCTGTAACAGGTGTGGGCCAGGATGAAAATAAATCTTGTGATAAAAGTCTACTAGAATATTTGTGAAGTGGCACTTGTTGGGTAACAAAATAGGATGTTTTTGGGAGAACGGTAGCGCAGAATTACTCAGTCTGCCGCCCACCCTGAGGATTCCCTGATCATCAAAGAAAGGGCTCAGGCTCTTTAATCTTGCTAAAACAGCTTTCCTTTTGTCTGGGGATTCTCCAATGCTAAAGTGATGCTTCTGGAGAAGTTTGGCATTCAGAGAAAAGGCTTGTTGGGTTTCAGCAGTAGTTAAAGGTCCACCCTTTCTATCATTCTTGCGGGATCTCGTATTATTTATCCAGCGAAGACACCATGCAATCACATTAATAAACCTTGGAAGAGAAGAGAACCTTTTCATGTGCTCAAGAATGTAGGTTTGTTCTTCTGAAGCCAGGAGAATTTTCGAGTCATCTCTTGAGTTTTGCTTAATTTCAGGTAAATTAGTAGATAAAACATCACTTGGAGGCCATTCTTCCATAGATTTCGCCAACCAAGATGGACCCTCCCACCAAAGAGTTTCATGAAGTAGTTGTTGAGGGAGTATTCCTCGAGAACTGCAATCACTAGGCTTTTCCTCAGAGCGAACATGATGCCACGAAGAGACCGTAGTTTTCTCTAAAATTTCAGTAACCCTATTGGCCACAAATGTCCTGAGCTTGTAAAATGGCGTATTGAGCCATCCGAGAACTACAGAAGAATCTGTGAAAAACTGGGGAGGTTGCTGAATGACTCCTTTGTCATTTAAAGATGTCACAAAATTCTTAAGTGACACAAACAATCTTGAGAGCAGTAGTGCACCGCACAGTTCCAATCTTGGTATGGAGATAGTCTTGACAGGAGCTAGCTTAGTTTTAGAAATAAGAATCCTTGAGGTAGTTTCTGATGAAATTGTTCGCATGTAGATTGTTGCACTGTAAGCTTTGGCAGAAGCATCACAGAAGCCTACTAACTGATATGTGAAGGTATCAGTATGACAAACAAATCTTGTAATGTTGAGATTAGCCAAACTTGGCAATTGAAGAACAAATTCCTGCCAATCATCTTTAATATGGTTCGGAATGTCCTCATCCCAACCAACATTAGCCTTCCAAAGTTCCTGAAGAATAATTTTAGCCTTTACTATGACAGGTGAGATAAAGCCTAGTGGGTCATAAAGCTTGGCTATAGTAGACAAGATGGCTCGTTTGCTGTGAGTGATAGAGACAGGATTTATTTTGTATGAAAAGCAATCATTTTCAGGTTTCCATACCAATCCCAGGATTTTTATCCCTGATTCACTATCATGCATATTTATTGGTTGAGAATTCGTATCGTCAAAGACTGCCTTCATCAAATCCAGATGATTGCTAGCCCATTTACTAAGAGAGAAGCCTCCACGCTTCATTAAGCCAATGACTTGAGTTTGCAGGGTTAAAGCTTCATCCAGAGAGGACGCTCCGGTTACTAAGTCGTCAACATACATGTCACGGCAAATCACTGATGCTGCTTGAGGAAAATCGGCTCCTTCATCTTCTTTCAGCTGACGTATAACGCGTAATGCCAAGAATGGTGAGCATGACATTCCATATGTCAAAGTGTTGAGTTCAAACTTCTGAACACAATCTTCAGGGTCAAATCTCCAGAGTATGTGCTGATAGGCTCTATCTTGTTCGTTCAGCAAAATGTTTCGATACATTTTTAACACATCACAGACAAACACTATAACGTGTGTTCTGAAGCCTAGAAGAATGTCCTTTATGTCCGTCTGCAATTTAGGACCAGTCAACAGGTGATCATTTAGAGATCCTTTAGATGTACTTAAAGATGCGTCGAAGACAACTCTAAGTTTTATCGTTGATCTATCTTCTTTAGTTACAGAATGATGTGGAATTATATAACTTGATGAATATGATGTCCTCGTCATATGGCCTAAGTCAATATACTCTTGCATGAAATCACAATACTGAGTCTTCAAACCAGTATTTTTTATCAATTTAGTTTCCAGATTCTGAAGTCTCTTCTTAGCAGAGGGATATGTATCCCCTAAAATGGGTCCTTTTCCTTTAAAAGGCAGGCATACAACATAGCGGCCATTTTCTTTACGATGATGATTTTCCTCAAAATGCCTTTCACATTTTTCATCCTCAGGGTTGATGATAGGTTTCTTGAAATTGACCTCTTCTAACTCCCAAAAGCGATGAAGTTCATCCTGCAAGTCAGGAACGCTGCTGCTGCAATGCAATGATGAGGAAGTAATTGGTAAATCACTATCTACCAACATTCTACCAATTACAATATGTCCAAATACAGTAGGGAAGAGCTTGGGCCAATCTTCTTTGATAGTGATCGGGCATCCCGTTATGATATCAGCAAATAGGTCAGAACCCAACAGAAAATCAACAGGATTTGATTTCCAAAACATTGGGTCTGCTAAAGTGAACTGAGAATAGTGCTTCCAAATATTTTCCGGCAAGGAAACCATAGGTAAGTCTGTTGTGATTTTACTAACGACAATAGCTTCAGTTGTTAACATAACTTGAGTTGGATCGGCATTCGTTAATGTGCAAGTAACTTTGCCTTTAGCTCCTTCAAGCATGGTACCTCCAATTCCAGATATCTTTCGAGAACAACGGGAAACCTGAAGCCCCAGTTTATTTAGGCAGCGTTGAGTAATGAACGAGGACTGGCTCCCACTATCAATGACAATTCTCACACATTGGTTGTATCCTCTGGCATCTTTAATGTGTGCTACAGCTGTGCCTAACATGACTTGGGTATTAGCATTAACACTACTCAGTGCTTGAGAAGTATCCTTGGGAGTGGTCTCCTTACTCGGCTCAGCATTAATCTTCATGGTTGACTGCTTTGAAGAAGAATCCAAGTGAAGCAAAGAATGATGCCTTAAATCACAAAACCTGCAATGCCACTTCGAAGAACAATTTTTTGTGACATGGGATGACGAAAGACAATTGCGACACCCAGACCATGACTTTAGCCACTGAAAACGCTCCGACGCTGTTGCTTTAGTGAACTTTAAACAATCAAGCAATTTATGTGACTGTCCACAAACAGGGCAGCTTTGAGGCTTAGACGCTTGATTAGGTTTGAACTGTTTACTTGCTTCCTCATCAAAACGCTTGGGTTTTGTTACTATACCCTTACTGGAAAACAAACTACTCCTCTGATTTGACGATCTATTCTTCTTTGCATTAGAGTCGCTAGAGGAACTTAAGTGGTGACTAGTTGATGCATTATCAGAAAGCTCAAGAACTAAACACCTTCCTCTAACAAACTCTGACAACTTGTCGAAAGAAGGAAATGCAGTCTTCTGATTTTCAATCTCAAATTGTTCTCTTGTATGAGGATCTAAGCGCTGGATGGCTAGATGATAAAGAATGAAATCTGATTCATTTGAAATTTTCATAAGCTTAAAGGCAGAAATATTTTCTGATATTTTACTCAAGAACAATTTCAATGACTGAACGGAAGGTTTCCCTTGCAGAGGCTTGAAATTGACTAATTCATTCAAGTAGGAGGATGCTAGGATTCTTTTGTTATCATATGCTTCGACTAAAGCCTTCCAAGCAACATTGTAATTATCTCCTGTAAGGGCAAGCTTATTCACAATAGCTAGAGGTGAACCTGACAGTGAGATTATAAGATAGTGAAATTTTCTTATTGGCGAAATAGAGGGGTCATCATGTATGAGTGATACAAAAATATCTCTAAATTTGGGCCACAGAACTAATTCCCCATTGAATGTAGGAAGATTCATCTTTGGTAAGTGATTTGAAGTACTGGATTCATTCAATGAAACATTTCTACTAAGGTTAGCTTCATCAGATGTAGTCTTCTGAAGTAACATTTCATAATTAGTACATGCCTCAACATAATATCTTTTGATGTTTTGCTTGTATCCAGTAAAAGACTGGTCTGGAAATTCGGTTTCCTTACCTTCAGAATCATAGATCTCACAGATTTCTTCCCATAAATCATTACATTTGTCATAGTATTTATTTAGACTCCTATATAATCCCTTAAAGCAGTTGATCTTAGCCGAGTCATTGAGATCGCTGACAGCTTCCTTGCTGGCTTCATATATGGCTTTAACCTCTCCCCCACTTGACAGATATTTACGTTTGAGTGCCTTAATTTTAACAGCAGGCATGATTATAATAATTGTCAAAAAAGGAAACAACAGGGAGAAGCTAGACACATATACACTGATTGCAGATGTATATGTGGAAAACAAAATTTAGAAAATATCTAATTGCTCGGACAAACAATATCACATAGTATTGTCATGGGCAAATGAAAATGTTTCTAAGCTGAGAACCAAACGCAATCTAGCCAATTCTTAGAAAACCTCAATAAAACTAGGTATTCAGTACAGTATTGAACAAAATAAGTGACAACAGTTGTAGAATACACTTAACTCCAGCAGATATAGTACAATGATAGATAGCTATCAGTAAGCAAGTAATGAAAATCATGAGATATATCAATCATATTTAATAATCTACAATGAAAATATCAAGGCAATAATTATATTGAACAGCCTTGGTAGGACTAAACAGTGTTAGACAGTAAGTTTCATAGCTATAGGTACCAAACAAAAAACATTAAGTTACATTCACAGATTATTTTTTACCTTTGAAATAGATTTAAATTCTGAAAATCCTTAATTCAAAAAATAATTGCAACTCATCCGGCTCGAAGGACCAGTTTGTTTGCGCCAAAAGGTTGCTTGTAAAGAAAACAACTTATTCAGGACACAAAAATTATATATTGCCGGTTCAGAGTCGAAATTAACAAAAAAAAAAAAAGAAGATTTTCAGCAAATATAGACAGACAATATTAGTATAGTAAGAATGAAATATGGCAGAATAGATTGAACTAAAAATTAATTAATAATTTTCAATTGCAAAATAAACCTGGGAGCTCCCCTTTGGAAATTAAAGCTAACAAAAATACAAGTTTGGTCAGTTGCAATTCAATGAAATAAATTGTCAACAAGAGATACTTAATTATAACTTAAAAAATATTCAGACTTGATGGCAAAACTTAATTGTATACAATGACTAATAAAAGAAAAGTTTACAGTTCATGAAAGTCTATGAATGAACAGTAATTTCAGAGCTGAGGCCATTATGCAGTTGCATAATTAAGTGATAGTTCTGCACAAATTTTTCCTGCATTCACATTGCAGGATAAATCAAGTTTTCCTCCTAGACAAGTTTTCCACATTGTAGTAGACAAGTCAGTAGAGTAGAAAATAATTGGAGAACTCACCATATGATGTCTTCATATTAATTTTATAGTTAATATTTCCCATTAATATATTTCATTATTATTCAACTTGTAGAGCATTTGAATGATACTTGCTTGTACATACAGTAGGCTAAACTCCAATTTATATTAAATAAAATTGCTTCCAGGATACTGATGACCTTTCAGCTAGTAGAACTTGATGTAACGTACACCACTCAACAAATTCTATTAATTAGAATAATTCCATTTCTATGTAGAAACTTTGTAAACTTAATTATAAAATTCACTAAACATGTTTCAAGCTGCAACATCACAGCCATGTAATCTAGGAGGCATTAGACAGTAGACTGGCGACATTCAACAAAATATCTGCTCGCAGATTGACCTTTGTCCAGTGCAGATAGATAAGGAGACACACACACAATACCTATTGTTGTCGGTCAGGCCTCAGCTCAGGTGATCTTGACTGTTGACTGAACTGTTCATTGTATTTGAAACTAAAATATTACTCATGAGAATTACCGAACGTTTCTTAACCTTTTAAATAATACATTAATACCTTTTAACATTCCATATTCACAATACATTCATAAAATCAGCAAAAGGAAATTTATTTTGAAATTTCTTGTAAAATTATTGTTTGCCCAAACATAATTTAAGAATTTTTTATTCGGTGACATTTTTCCTTAAACCTAACGGTTAGGGAGCTGGAAGACGGTTACGAGTCTGCAGTACCTAAACTTGCGTCGAATTTGCATGAAACTTGAATATGTTCACCAAAACGGAATGGTGGAGTGCATGTCATGGATGGATTTTTAATAAACCTGCTAAAAATTGTTTAAAAGTGGTTTTAAAATGGTGGTAAATATGTTTATACGTTATTCGTTATTCGAGAGGATAATTTTTTTCAAATTAATTTTCTATCACGTCAACCACTACATACATACATGGTAACATTTAAAATTACATCAAGTTTGACAATTTCCAACGAAAACATACTCATAGTTATGTTTCAAATTTAACATTGCTCTTAAGGGCAAAACTACCAAGATGGCGCAGGTACTGCAGGCTCTTAAAGTTCATTTTTAGTTCAATAAGAATAACATGGGACAATTTTTTCCTTCCATATCTTTAAAACCATTTAGTTAAATAAAAAATACTCTAGGGTAAAAATGACTTTACATAATTTGTAAAGGGCATTCCTCCCATAGCAACATCAAATTCTTAGAAGTTTCATTTTTCGTCCACCATATTGGAAAGAAGTTAATTTATGCGTATATGATAATTTTTATGAGCGAAATGTTTTTGAAACATAATTTTAAGACATTTTTATTCTTGATTACTCTTTATTTGACTGAATGGTATTGAAGATATGGACAGATAGAGTTTTTCTCGTGTTATTAAGTGTTGTGGGACTGAAAATGAACTTTAAGCATCACCTCTAGCTCCCTAACCATTAGGTTTAAATAAAACTGTCAAAGAATAAAAAAAGTCTTAAAGTTAAATTCAAATCTCAAAAACACCATAAAATATAGGGTTTTATGGTAGAAATTTAAAAATTGGCTGACTTTTTGGAAATTTGTGGATATTTTGAAAATTGAAATACATACCTGAAAACAACTTTAAAAAATAAAGGTGGTCCCCCATAAGAAGTATACTGTTAGATATGGAATAAAAAAGTTAGCTTTTTTATCACTTTAAGAAACTCACCCTATAAGAGTAAATAGAAAAAAATTATACATTATGAATTTTTTAATGTGAGTCCAAAATGCATTATTTTAAGGTTTTTATTATTGAGAATGACTAGTAAAAAATAAACATAAAAAATACAAATAATCAAAAGCAAACAAAATGCGTGTTTTGACAAGTTTGGACACATCTCTTTGAAAAGTAAAAATAATTCAAGACGTTATCTTTTAAATTAATAACATCGATGCGATGGTACCAACAGTGTTGGTTTTTTGAGTGCACTTACGTTTCATTAGGACCGGAGAAGAAGGTTTAATAAAAACCTCTCTACTAGGTTTCTTGGAATTCTCAATTTCATTATGTGCAGCAACTTGTCTTTAAAGATTTTTTGCTGTAAAATTTACTATAAATGTTGCAATACATGCATCCAAAGCCATCAACCCAATTTCTTTATTTGTTTATTTACATTTACGGCGTGCGCTAATTTACAGATTTGTACATGCAAAATAATACTTATAAATAATAAATTAGTCCATCATTTTGATTTTGTGCTTCAAGATAATCACCATTCGTTATGCTTCATGCACTAAATTCTAAAAAATAATTTAATAATCGTTTAACGAACAAGGTGATCCAAATATAATACTAAGCAAGAACTGATATGTATTAGTAGTTATTTACAACCATAATTTATTTATTTATTTATTTCCAACGACAGCATCCATATCTACACAAGTATACAATATGTGATGATTGTGAGTTACAAAATACAATTTATAAAGTAATCCCGTTTAGCCAGACCAAATCATCATATCCATCAAAATAAAGGATTAAAACTAAACTAAGAGTAATGGTATAAGCAATTAATAATGTAAAATTTGATCAGTACTTCCTAACATGCATGATCATAAGCAAATTGCTAATTTACAATCACAAAAATATCTACTAACACTTCTGTATTTTAAAATACAAATTACTTAGCATACGATCAGATGACCGACAGCAGGTCATCAAACAACATACAGACAGATGAGATACAACATATTACAATAAAAAAAAAATACAGGAATAAAATGAAAGCTGTAATTTAAACATTAAATAATTTGATTAATAATTAATTACTAAAAAGCTTGTACAGTATATTTACGCATATAGTATGTAAGGTTGACTATATGTAAAAATATAAAGTATTATACCATTAACTGTTCATTTATAAAATACAGCACGTTTATGAATTTTTTGGATTTTACCAATTTTTACCTTTTTTTACTCAGAGTAATTTTTTTTAACATTTTTAATTATACAAATATTAAGTTTTGATAAAATTTAATATAATTTGGATTTAAATCATCTATGTAATTGTGTGGGATACACTAGCTATTACACTTTGTAAAAAGGTACGTGTTAAGTATGCCTAACAGACACAAAGGTATACCAGTACCTTATTAATATAAACAAATTTTTAAAATAACGACTAGTTAATTAATTGACTTATAATGATGAGTTGAAGTTATAATTATATATTTAAGTATATAAAACTTGCTTTATTTTTCTATCCATTCAAAAACTTTCAAAAGATCACTCATGTACAAGGAAACGAGACAAAAAAAGTTTTCAAATTATGATTCATTTTGTAAAAAATTATAGTTATCAGCTTCTATTTTAGGAAGAGAATTTTTAATGTTGTAAGTATATTGTGATCTGTGTAAATGACACTTGTGACGCTTTATCACAGCAGGATATCGAGTCGAATATTGTAGAATCCTGTCACTTGTCTAAAATATCCTGCTGTTTAAAACACCTCTTGAAAAAATAAAGTGTTTATTTTGTGGAAGGGTGTAACATTTTAGTGTGCGCAAGTTTTTGAGATCAAAACTTCCCCTCACATCACATATCAAATTGTCCGATAAAAAGTCAAATTGTAGTTATGCCACAATATACCTTTGAAAGCTTTGTAGTATTACTAAATCTGACCAAAACCAAATATTCAATTATTTATTTTGAGCTAAAACGAGCTTGATTTTAGTCAAAACTTAAAACATATAAAAATATTTAAATTTTTTGAACGAAAGGCATGAAGGCAAATTTTACAAAATTGTAATTTTTAAATTTACAAAGTGAAAACACGTTGTGCGTGTAGATTATTTGTGAACTTTGAAATTCTCCCACGTAAAGTTTATTTATTTTTATTATCTTTTTTACTTATACGTTATCCTGTTGCATAGGCGAGTTATCCTTGTATTCCTTGTTAGCAGAAATATATTAAACACCTAGTGAAAAAGATTTTTGAACTGTGAAGACCCAAAACTGGGGTTTTTTTTTTTTTTTGAGGGAGAGGCGGAAAAATGCATTACGCACACAGGTGGCCAGTCTGTAGTGTGGGGCTCCCCTAAAAAACGGGTTTACCCACTAAAAAACCTCCTCTACTCTTTAGGAATCTAACCTGGAATTGTTTATCACATTACGTCAGGCTAGGCCTAAATTTGGCTTACGCCCGTCGGGCTCGCTCCTTATCCAGCCGCTCTATCAAGGGATCTGGGCCACTTCGCGGTCCAGATCGGTTTTCTTTTCCAGGAGGATGCCCCGGACGAACTGTGACAAACAATCCCAGTTGCCCTCATCCTCCAAAATCTTTTGGCAGACCGAGTCCACCGAAAATGCACCAAATATTTGTGTGGCCTCCAGGCGGGGCCCTTCCCAACGGGGACATCGGAAGAATGTGTGTTCCGCATCGTCGGGAACACCCGGGCAATAAATGCAGTCCGGTGAACCGGTCTTTCCCATCCGGTTCAGGTACGACCAAAAATAGCCGTGACCTGTCAAAAATTGGGTCAGGTAGTAGTCCACCTCCCCATGCCGCCGTTCCACCCATGGTTGGACCTGCTTGATAAGTCGCGCAGTCCATCGTCCTCGGGTGTCGTGCTCCCAGCTGTGTTGCCACTGCTGGAAGGTTCGGGAGCGCTCTTCTGTTCTTGCCGTGTCCTTGCCGATCTCGCCTTGTCTCTGATAAATCGCTTTCCTCTCCCCTGCCAAGAGCTTGACAGGGATGACTCCGGCGACCACCAGGACGGCAGGCTCGGACACTGTCCGGTAGGCGGAACACACCCTGAGCGCGGCTTGACGCTGAACCCGGGCGAGTCGCAGCCTGTAGCACTCCTTATCTAGAGCGCCTGCCCACACCTCTGCCCCGTAAAGGAGCACGGACTGGACCGCGGACATCAACAGACGTCTTCTGCTGGATCGGGGACCCCCGACATTGGCCATCAGCCTACTAAGGTGAGTAACTACCTTAGCGGCCTTGTCCGCCGTACGGAAGATCTGATCCCTCCAGCTTAACTTGGTGTCCACCATAACCCCAAGGTATTTGGCGGCACGAGTTGATGTGACCACCTCCCTTCCCACTCGAAACGGGACGACGGTGTCGATCCTCTTCTTCGTGAGAATCACGATCTCCGTCTTACTAAGAGCAAGCGAGAGACCGTGATCGGACATCCAGTTGTTGACAACCCGCATAACTCGGTTCAACTTTAGTTGGGCCAGCTCAACGTTGCGTGCAGCAATGAGAGCTGCGACGTCATCGGCGTACCCAACCAAAGTGGTTTCCTCAGGCATCTCGGACCTCAGGAGGCTGTCATAGGCAACGTTCCAGAGATCCGGGCCGAGTATTGAACCTTGTGCGGCACCAGAAGTGACTTCCATCGTCCGCGTTCCGTCCCTTGTGTCATAGATCAGGCTTCGAGAGCGTAGATAATCCTCGATGAGCCGCAACAGATATGCAGGAATACGAAAGGTGTTGCGAAGCGCATCCAACATATCGACCCACCTCGCCGAGTTGAAGGCATTCTTGACATCAAGCGTAACAAGAAGCACTACTCGGCGGGAGAAATGGTTGTGGCTCTCGGCTCTCTCCACAGCTCTCTGAACTTCGGTGACAGCGTCGATCGTTGACCGTCCCTTTCTGAAGCCGTACTGACGGGGGCATAAGTCCCCGGCAGCTTCCACGGCAGAAGTCAGGCGGGAACGGATCAGCTTCTCGAACAGCTTCCCAGCCGTGTCCAACATGCAGAGAGGCCTGTGGGACGACGGCAGTTCGGGATCACCTTTGCCCTTGCTGATCAGTACAAGCCTGGCTGTTTTCCAGGGAGCCGGAAACACCCCTTCTACCAAACAGGCATTGTACATTCTCAACAACAAGTCAGCGTTAATTGAAAATACTTTCTTTAAAGCCTCACTGGGAATCCCGTCCGGGCCAGGAGCCTTGTTGCTCTTCAGGGAGAGAACGGAGGTTTCCAGCTCCTCGAAAGTGAAGAGTGGAACGTCCTCTACCCGTCCGAAGTCAACCAGCGGTCGCTGTGGATGTTCAGGAAACAACGCAGCGACGATCCTCCCCATGGTGGCGCCCTCCATGATGGAAGGTGGAGAGCGGGCGCCGAGTTTCTGTGTTACAAGTTTGTAACCCAGGCCCCACGGGTCGGAGTCAACGTCGTCACGAAGTCTCCTCCAGCTATTCGCCTTGCTCCTGTTTATCGCCTGGCGGAGAGATTTTCTCGCAGCTTTATAGGCCTCCGACTTACGAACTCTGTCTGCGGGAATTCTCGCTCTTGTGGCGGCTCGTCTAGTTCTTAAACATGTTCTTCTGAGTTCCGCAATCTCTTCAGTCCACCAGTAAACGGGTTGTTTGTCGCGTCGGGGTTTCCTTCGCGGCATAGACTGGTCGCAGGCCGAGACGATCAGTTCCATCGTGGATGTTACTAGTGCCTCGGCCCCAGCCTCACCAGGATTCCCCTGTGCTCCCCGAGAGATGACTTCGGTGAACTTGACCACGTCCAGTTTGTTGGTGTTCCACCGGCGTGGCCCTTCCCGAATTGCGGAAACTCGACGATTTGCCTGATCATGCAGGTCAAAAACGATGTATTGGTGGTCGCTACCCGTGTAGTCCTCCACAACCCTCCAGCCTGATATCCTCGGAAGGAGCCACTCAGACGCAAAGGTGACGTCGGGGATCGTGCCTCTCTGCCCGGGGCGCCGAAAAGTAGGTGTGTCGCCCTGGTTGAGGACGACAAGACCGGCCCTGGCGATGAAATCCAGGATGTATTTCCCCCGGGAGCTGGTAGAGGGCATTCCCCACTCGACGGCCCTGGCGTTGAAATCGCCACCAACGACGACATGCCCGGTGGTGCCAAGAACGCACTCCTCTAGGCTATCTATCTTGTCGCGGAAGTCCTGGACGGCCTCGTTGGGTGTGAGGTAGCAACTGAAGATAGTCACGTCCCTACACCGAACCCAGACGAATCCTCGGCCGCGCCCGTGACTCCGCACCAAAACATCTCGTGTATTACGTGCCCAAAATGCAGCAGTACCGAGGCTGTCCGAGATCCAAATGTTTGGGTCTCTGTCCCGATACTGTTCACTGATAAGGAGCGCGTCAGCACCAAGTTCTCGGGCGAGCTGATCTAGAAGGTTATCAGCTCCCCAGGATCTATGAAGGTTGGCCTGGAGGATGCGAATTACCGGCCGCTGCCTTTTGCCTGTTCAAGTGCGGCTCTGAAGGCACCGCACTGACCAGACCCGGGTAAGTGACCGAGGGCACTGGAGCCTGAATCCTTGCAGAGGAAGCAGGAGGGGCTCGAGGAACATTCCTTACGTTTGTGGCCTTGGCTTCCACACTGGAAGCAGTTGGCACTCCTGTCGGGCCCTTTACAGTTTCGGGAGGAGTGGCCGAAACCGAGACAGCGGAAGCATCTCGAAACTACCACCCTCCGTTTGAGCCTGCAACTAACCCAACCAACTCTGAGGTGCTGAAGGCTAAGCAGCTTATTGGCGTGCTTTTCGCTCATCTCAGCAACAGCCATCCGGAGTTGACTTCGGTTAGGCTTTGTCAGCCATACCCTCACTCCATCGGCCGGTATCTCCGGGAGTGCCACCTGGATCGCACGGGTCACCTCATCTTCGGTGGAGAGGACATCAAGGTCCCGAATCTCGACCGAACACTTCGGTTCTAGGGCCTTGATGGAGCCTTTGTCCCCAAGTGCAGTCTTGAGGGAAGCGGCAAAACCGATCTTGTCACTCGACTTCCCCAGTTCGAGGAGGACATCCCCGTTCTGGGTTCGCCGAATAGACTTGATAACGGTGTCGGTCTCTTCCGGTTTGGCCTGCGATCTAATCTGACCCAGAACATCGGCAAAAGATCGCCCCCCTAAGGGCTTGATCAAGATTGCCTCCGTCCTGGGCTTCTTAGGCCTGGGTTGTTTAGGCTTTCTGACAGACTTGCCAGAGGCCTCCCCAACCGGGTTTGAGACTTGCGTCCGCTCCACCCTCGACGCACTTTTCGAAGCTGCCTCCGCTTGCTTCTGCCTCCTCCTTTCTTTCTTAGACAGGCGCGTCTTCCAGCCCCCCAAAGGTGTTGAGGCAGAGTTTGCTGCCAAGGCAGGATTAGCCGCCGGAGCAGGAACCTCTGCAGGAGTAGCCGCTGGAATCACGGCAGCGCCCGGGGCGGATTCAGTAGCCTGGACAGGAGATGTCTGCGATGCCGCAGTGACAAAAACCGGTCTCGGCACTGAGTCCACCTCAATAAGCTCAGGGCTTCCCGGCGAAGAACCGCTCTGCCTCTTCTTTCGCTTTCTGGCTTGAGTCTGGGACTCAGCCAGATGAGCTTGAGGTGAAGCAGAGATGACTCGGTTCGTGACATCGCGCTCCTGCTTCACTGCCTTTAGTCTGATTTTCCGGCATTCCTCGATTTCTTCTAGAGCATCTTCGAGTTTCGGGATCCCCTCTTTTATCGCCTTGTTTATGTTCTTTTGAATTAGGAGGACCTTGGCCATCTCCTTCAAAAGAACTTTCATCTTCTTCAGACATGAGTCTTCCTCCTCGTGGGCGTCGTCCTGCTGCTGCCGAAGCATTTGCAGCTCGAATGCCGCACGAAGAGGGCTCTTCCTGGGAGGGATTCCTTGCATCCTGGCTAGAGGTGTTACCGGCTCGGTCACACCCATACCCAGATCAACCTCATCTTTCTCCTTTCCTGTTACGGCCGATGATCCAGCGACACCAGCAGCCTTGAACGGGGCCGGCGGAGGGGAGGTTTTAATTCCAACCGTCGGCGTCCCAGTCTTTGAGGTCGGAGACCTCTGCACAAGTGAGCTGCGCCTAAAAGCAGCCTGTTCGTTCTCCTTTCCAAGATTCGTGTTTTTTAGTTGACAATCCATACTGTTTTGTAACCAGCGCATCGTGCGGCAAGAGGCGGCCCTTCATCGGCCGGGAGCGGGTACACCCTCGGAGGTCTACCCCCCGTAGGAGATAAGACACCCCTACCCCGGGACTCCGGGGCCCGAACCTCCGTTTGCCCAGCACCGATACACAAAATGTGCCGGACGTGCTGGGGGTCGCACCGTGGCAATGCAGAGTCCGATCCCTGCATCCATGCCGCACTCCCTGACTAAGGTCCGAAGCGGCTGGCTTCTGACGACACACTGGAGGAGACCATCGGCAGTGCGAGGCACACATCAGTCCCTGCAACACAACAGGGACACTCCCAGGACCCCCCAGCATGCGCCGGTCGAAAGAAGGTGGAAAGACACCCTTGATTCGGGGTCGAAAACAAGAAGGTGAGCAAGGTTAGCTCAGGAAAGAATAAAGACGGTGAGCTAAGACCTGAAAGATGAGAAGAAAGGCCTTAGCTCGGGAAGAACTGTGAGGAGGGTCTCACAGCTTGGCTCAGGTACCTCGGGGTCGCCAAGAAACACCCGTACAGTGGAAAGCCCACTGCCCCTGAGGGGACCCAAAACTGGGGTTTGGAATAATAGATGTATACTATCAAAAAATACATAAACACAACAAAGATTTTTTTCTATTTAAGGTAAGTTTAACCAACAGTAAACAAACCGCATAAGTGAATGTCAACTTTGCTAGATTGTGCTTGTCGCTCTGATGATTCAATGAGAACTGACAGGGAACGCAGTGAGCAGAACATACACGTATTACTGAGTCACAGATCCTCTGACCGTTTTAGTGACATTAGTCCTATTAGACAACTATAAATCTTAAGGTTCAGTTAAGCTCATAATTTTTTGCCTTGGAAGATTTTTAATCAGTTGATATTTGTATAGGGCATCACTTTTCCATAATTTTTTTAGTTCTTTTTAGGTTCATTCGTAATTTTAAATGTCATCGTTGAAACGTTTTACTAACTTATGGCTTAAAAATTTAATGAAAAAAGCTACCTCAAAATACAGAATTCATGCCTTTATAAAATCTATATTGTGACTCGGTTTTGTAATTTAACCCCACCAGCGTTTCTATTAGTACAAAGATAATCAATAAACTTGATCTTTTTAACCCCAATACGCCTAGTTTTGGCTAGGGTCCAAGTCGGTCGGTTCGTTTTTGGAACAAAGATTGATGAATATAGACCGGATCACAATCTAGATAGGTTCTAGTGAAGATAAATTCTGGAAGAGAAATGACACAATCCTGTTAGCTATATGCTTAAGAATATTTGTTAATACGATTTTTTACTGTGATCATTAATACGATGTAGTTATTATTTCAAGTAATATAAATACCAACTCTAAATTAACTATAAGTTATTAGGAACTATTAAAAAAGTGATTTATCGGTTGAAAATGGTTTTTAAAGATTTAGATTATGGGTCTAGTATATACGAGCTCGTTCAAACTATGTTTATTAAGTAACTAAGGTATAATAATGTTATCACAAAGCTCCAAGCAGTTTCAAAGAATCGACTAGGATTACTTCTCGATGGTTTGTAGAACTTATCTGATGTTAAAAAGATTTTATTCATAATAATGTTATATCTCAGGATATTGACGTAAAAAATTAATTTAACAATAGTTTTTAGTGTTTTTAACGATTTGTATTAAATAAATGACACAGATAATTTAATATGGAATCTTTAATTCTTATCAATATAAATGTCTTACAAAAATACATGTGTTTTTAAAAATCAAATTCTTAGTAGCCTATGAAAGGTATATTTTGTACTTATAAAACACATATTTTCAATAAAATGTATATGTCTCCAACAGAAATAATATTGTTTTATTTATTTATTATTTTCAACGTCTCTTATGAACAGTTAAGCAAACGCTCTTATATTTTTTGTAGAGGCCAAGGGAAAGTTATATTTTTATCCTTAATTACAAATTTTGTAATTCCAAAACTTAAAATGTATAAATAAAAACATAGTAAAATTTTGAACATATATTTTTCAAGCCGAATATAATAATATTTTTGAGCGATATCTCATTCTTCAGTGATAAATGGTTTCGCAATTCTCTATGTAATGTTGAGATACATAGTCGGCTCAAAACACTAAAAACAATGTTCTTGTCTTTAGATAAACACCGTTCCAATATTAATCTATACTTATTTAATACGCTAAGGGTTTTTTTGTCTTTAGAACTCCTTCTACAATTTTCAACCGATTTTAAAGTTTTTGGTGTCGTTGGATAGGGCTTGGTCTGTAGTTGTTTCCGCCAAAAACTTCTGAGAATCGGACTGAAAATAAAGGCGCTATCCACCATTGAAATATCAAAATTTCCCATTTAAATAACATTGGGATTGAATGAAGGATTTTAAACATCTGTTGATAATCAGCTGTAAATACGTGTAGTTTTGGTGATTAAAGAGATTCACAATATTGGATTGGTCGGACGTAATTGATTTAGAGATAAAACTAACATTTGTAGTGTATTAAAATAAATTGTTCGATTTCGAGCAACGCGTATACTAGTTTCATTAAAAACTATTATATAGTAGATGTAGATCTCTTTTTACTCATTTTTGACAAAAGTGTCTCTTAAAAGTGCACATTATAAAAGTTTTAATAATTTATTCAGAAATATTAAGCATAACATAACATGTAAATAAAAAAGCATATATTTTAGCTGCAAAATAATAACCTGTCAATTACAATTGATAAACAAATTTTAAATTTTATTTACGATTAGTTTTGTTATTGGAAATAGGGATTGCGTTCATACTAAGAGTACAAAATGTTTCTTTTATGGAATATTACTGGAAATTATTATTGTATAAATTGTGAAATCTTGTACTTTTTGTGGGAGGGGAAGGTGGAGAATTTGAAGATAGGTTTTATAATTAGATCTTTGTATTATATTTTTAATTTTTAAATAACTTATTATTTATATGACATTGAAACTATTTACTTAAATTATACTACCAACTCTTAAAGTTATTTGCCATTCGGAAAATCAATACATTTTCAGCTCGGAAGTTTGTGTTGATTTTTTGTGATATGATTGTAAAATGCAAATGAAATAGTTAAAAATAAAATATTTGAATTTAAGAGAGGAAATTTAATAATTATTCACTCTTAAAAGGAGAGTTGAATTTCAGGCGAGTAGCAGTTAAACAAGTAAAATAATCTCGTAGTTTTTATACTGTAATTAAATACAATCATTTCCTTTAATAATGAGGTGGTCGCAAAAATCCTTTTTACCTTGAGGGTGCGGGTAATTAGCATAGACAGGAGGTTTTTTTGTATTGACCTGAGGTTATCATTCGAACATGATGATCTATTAAACATAAAAAAGGTTACATCTTACTAAAAGAGGATTTAATGTTCTGAAATTTTGAGCTCGGTTATTTAAATTTATACTATGGACGTAAAGCTGTTATGCTATTTATTTTGACGTAAATGTTATTTCTTTAACACATATATCAAATTAAACAAGTTATTATATTTAAAATAGAAATAATTCATATATAAAAGTAGTAACTAACCACCAAATAAATATATTGTTAGAAAATATTTCGCTCAAATAGTATCTGTTTTTTATTAATTATTTTTTAACGTCCTAAAAATTAGTTGTATTTTTGTCATCATAGATTTGGAAATTTTTATTCTTGAAAGATTATGTTATTCTACTTGAAAACTAACAAAAAATATGAACTATATTTGAACTGTGTTAAATCAGTTGGATTAGAAAACAACATCAAGTTTGTTATATTTCAAAAAAGATTATTTCATGTATATAATGTAACAGCGTATATAAATATGGATGTAAGAATTATTTTAAGCACGATAAGAAGATAATAAGTTAAAAACATGTAATAAGTAATAGTAATTTTTACTTTAATTTTGCCTAAAGATTTAAAGTGCCTTATCTCGTACGTATGGTGTTCAATTTGCTTTCTACAATGTACATTATACAGTAAACCAGGGGTTTTATCCTCATGGTACACATTGAGGTAGTCCAATAAGTATTTTATCTTCTAAACACTTCAATGATTAATTAAATCGTTTATTTATCATTTACTTATCATTTATTGAAATAAAATTATTTACCAATAAAATTAAAATAACAATGATGGGACTTTTTAATTATAAAAAATTAGAGGATTGACAACAGAAAGTCACATTTACAATTAAGTTTCCAATTAATGTAGTCTACTGAAAGTTATGTTATGTTGTGCTTCATGTTACCTGAAAATGTAACATGTGTTAAAAAAAGCTTTATAGGATGAAATGATTTTGGTATGGTGGTCTGTTGAGTGAAGCCTTAGATGAAATGCTTTAGGGTCACACACCTAGAAACAAATTGAAAAGGCTGTTGTTGATGACATCGCAAGTTAACTTTATAATGAACTATATTTACGTCATATGTACTTTATATGAACTATATTGCGTCAGCTTCTGTTTGTACAAACCTCTAATGTTCTTTAACTTGTAGATGTTCGTTATTATAGTGTTTTTTTATGTTCTGTTTATAATTTTAAGGTTTAATTATTAAATTAAATAAAACATCGATTATTGAGTTTAATGCCTACGTTTCAAGGATTTTCTCCAGAATAATGATATTTTATTATGCTTTTTCTTTTCTATACTTACTATGTATATAAAGCCTGCCAAATAAATAATGAACTCCTTTTGTCATCAATGTTGACAGTTTTGCTTTTCTTGTGGCTTACTACTTAAATATAAAAGTATTAAGTCGAAAATTTAAAATATTTCATGATTCATCCAATATTAAAGTAATGTTGTAGAACTCGTGTTCTTATACGTGCCATAATGTTTATGTAAACATGTATGTGTTATATAAAGCTTGGTGTATATAAAATTTTAAAATATATTAAATTTATATAATTGATGAATTTAACTGATAATTTAACTGGATTGATAAATGTTTAACTGTGTCTGATTGTCAGTGGGTTGGATGTGAATAAAATGTTAATAATTGATTTTATGATTGTATGTGTTAATTAATTGCTATTACAGTTTGCGTATGTTATTGTAAAATTTCAGTGTTCTTATTGGATGTAAAGTATATGTATTTATGTTGTAGCTGTGACTGTTGACTAGACACTATGATTTTATCTTATATAGTAGTTTTCATCTCTAGAAGTAAAAGTGGGCCTTTTTGGTGCGCAATCGTGTTTTAAAAACGAGGCGCAGCCGAGTTTTAAAAACGATTAAGCATCAAAAAGACACTTTAGCTCCGAGTGGTGAACACCTTTTTTTATCATAATACAAAAGTAGACTTTTGATCGTTAAAATATTAACTATGAAGTTGTATTTTCGAGGTAATATTTACAAAGTAAGTAATATGCAGTGTTTACATTTCTGTTATTCACAAACAATGCATTTAAAACGGTTTATTTTCGTTAAACAAATGTTTAAAAGACTGTAAAATACTCTATAACATTTGTATTTCAAAATTCTGCTCCTCAACATTAATAAATCAATAGTAATATACTTAGCAAACAGCAGACTTTTCAGTCCTAGGACCTAAAAAATTCTCCAGCTGATTTTTCAGTCCTAGGACAATAAAGAATCGGTTTTGGTACTATTGAGAGAAGAAAAACCAGGCTGATTTCGTGCAGAATGATAAAAACTACTTTTGGCAACTCGTATTAATGAAAAAGTTATGTTTGTATTTATCGTTTAGTATTACGATTTCTGATTATTAATTCTACTAATTTATCCAACGAGTTAATGAGGTGTTTGGATAAGTTTTTATCAATTTTTTATAGAGCTTCAAATTTTACAAAAGCAGCTGATACACATGTTAACAGGTTATCTCCTATAATATCTCGGTATAAAATGTTGTTTAGCGACTTTTTATATTTTTATAAAAAATATATATTTATAAATATATTTTTATAAAAATACATACATTCCATTAATCTTTTTACAGAAAAACTTTGTTTTTATTTTTGTTACAAACTAAGCATTTGTGAAATACAAGTATATTCGAAGATAACACTTAAAAATTTGTAATGAATTTTGATGTTAGTGTTTATGACAAAAACCCTTCGCTCTTGTATATTCGTTCAGTTAACAGTGTTATTTTTCGTATCATTGAACCTAATCTAGTCTTAATTATGTATCCTAATATTTTATAAAAATTACACATACCATCCTTGCTGGAAATATTAATGTAAACCTAACAAGTTTGACTTCTTTTAATTACCTAGTCCTTGTGTGAAATTTTCAATTTGCAAAAGCTTTTTACGATCCAGGTAGTCAGAAAAAAGTTAACGCCATCGGCTTTTGAATAATTTTGATGGGGAGAGAGACAATGCTCAAGGGAATGCTCCAAGTACTCTGGTAGTGTTGAAGAGGGTTGAAGCACCAACTGAATGAGCTCTGGGTTACTAGCACTCGAACACATGAACTTGGATAATGAATAGATATTATAATGATTTAACAATAGCACAAAACAAAACATATAACAATTGGAAAATATTTATAACTTAAACTATTATCGAATATAATTATTGAAATAAAATACGATGAATGGTGGTTATAAATTGTTAGACGCATTTTGTAGATTCAATAAATAAATAACCAAGTAATTTAGAAACATGAGAATTGTTTTATAAACAGTTTTCATTGAAATGCCTGGCGAAAATTGTGTTACATCACTGTTAATAGGAGTAAACTAAAACGTTTCCGTTTGCTCTTCATGGTTCGCACGCAAATCCTGCAGTATGAATTAAACCTCAGATTATGTGTTTCTGAGCACTGCTGAAGTAATGAGTCCGATAACATCTCTAACTATTTCCTCAAGTTCCTCAAAGTCTTGTACCTTCTTTACGAACATATGTCCTTGTTATATGACAAAAATAATCCTAAAGGTATAATGTCTGAGGAACGTCTGAGTAACGGAACTAGACCATTTGACATGCAATTTATAGTTTATTTTTTTATATAATTACTAGAATATTTATAATATTTTTTAAGTTACTGCATAAAACGGTTTTAATATGTTATATTTAATTAAAAAAAAAATTAGCATGTTTATAAGTTTCTGATTAATTTATTTATTTCATCCTAAAAATTTGTCCAATAATTTATGACCACCATGTATATTAAACTAAGTATAAAAGGCCATAAAGCTGAAAATAAAATGTATTGAATTTAATCAACGGTGACCAGGACAAACAAGGTGCTCTTAATGTTCAATCTGAAACTGCTCAAATTACAATCAAACTTTATAAAACAAGAGCAACCAATACATATTTTTAGCAATGCTTTTTTTACAAATACTAAATGTAAAAAATTAAATACAACGTTTATCATTCTTCTGTATTTAAAAGCAAAACAAATTTAATCGATTAGAATTTCTTTGACATTTTTGGTTGTAATGTTATAATTCTAACATTAAAGTTTAAACTTTCAGGATGTGTCATTACTAGCAATAATTATGTAATATCGTTTTAATAATGATATTTCATAGGATCTCTCTTAGTGTCAGGGGTGCTGCGTCATGATAGTTAAAAAAAGTTTTTTTTTTATAACAATAAATTATTATTTACACTATAATATGATGAAATAGTGTTTTTTTTTTCATGAAAATAAATACATTTTAAGTTCAAGTTTTCTTTGAGAAGCAACAATATTTTAAAAACTTCTTCTTAATAATTAATTGTAAACGACATCGCGCCAGGACTTAGACTGTGTTGGTTTTGAGGGTACTTACATTTCATTAGGACAGAAGAGGTGGGGAGGTGGTTTTAATGAAAACCCTCCTTTTCGGTTAAACGTAATTCTCGTACCTTTAATTCCTTACCATAGAGTGCAAGTTTTTATTATTACAAACATTCTCTTTAGTTTTCTCCTAACAATGTTATATGCATTTTTAATCAAAGCCGCCAAAAGTTTTAACTGGATATTTAAAATAAAAAAAAAAATAGTACGGTTATTATTTATCGATAATTAGTCAAAACATTGAATAGTGACTTGTTCGTTGGATTTCATTGTGTGAAATAAACAAATAAGAGTTATATAATACTCTTGTAAAACAATGTAAAATAACAAATATAATATACTGTTAATAAAAGGTAAGCATGATTTTTTCCCCTCTTTTTCTATCTTTGGATAAATCTTTTCACACCGATTGGAAGGTAGTGTTCTGTGGCCCTACATGCTTTCGTAGTTTCAATGTTAACTTTATTAAACAATCTTAATTGATTGAGACACCTGTTGTAAAAAAGAATTATAGAAAAAATAATGAACAGAGTTATTTCAACAGGTTGGCGGACTTGTTTTTTCTTTGCTTAGTCCTAACCCCATAGACTATTGATCTGTGCGTGGATTGATCTGTGCGTGGATCATATTAGAAAAAGTAAGGGGTTGAGCCACTACATTTCAAGGAGAATGGTGACTTTTGATAAAAGTCACTTGTAGAACGCGGATCGAACCCTCGACATCGCTGTCATGGACCCAAAGTCCAGCGAGCTAATTACTAACCCACCAAATCGCCCAAATAACAACTCAATTACGTGCTAACTTATTTATTTCCTTACGAGGTTTTATGTATAAAAGTATAATATTTGTTATATGATTTTCAAGGAGGAAAATATATTGTATAAGGCATACATAATAATTTTATAAGTACACATAAGAGAAATACACAATACAGAAAATATTACACCGATATTTAATAATTAAATCAATGATTATTAATAATCGAATGCATTTATGAAAAGTAAAAATATTTATAATATCTTTTTGCTTGCGCGCGCGCGCGCGCGCACACACACACACACACACACACACACACACACACACACACACACACACACACACACACACACACACACACACACACACACACACACACACACACACACACACACACACACACACACACACACACACACACACACACACACACACACACACACACACACACACACACACACACACACACACACACACACACACACACACACACACACACACACACACACACACACACACACACACACACACACACACACACACACACACACACACACACACACACACACACACACACACACACACACACACACACACACACACACACACACACACACATATATATATATATATATAATAGTTAAATATATATAAAACCTCATATTTGCTTATGAGTTCTTCACTTATCAAAAATTTACAATGTGTCGTTAAATATGGCTTATTGAAATTTTAAGTGACTGAACCAACAGCTATAGGTTCAGGTTTGTTTTAATCTGAAAACGTCTTATAGTAAAAAAAAAAAACTATATATAAAAAATTTGTTGAATGAATACAAAAAGAGCAGGCAAAAACTGTCCATGACATAATCATGTAAAAAAGTAAAAAATAGTGAAATTTCGCAAAATATATAATTTTTGTTTTATAATTTTCGAAACAATAATTTTTATTTTATTTTTTCAAGTCTTATCTGTGAAGCTAAGATTGTAAGACCCATTAGTGGCATGATATACAAATTTGTAATTGTATCAAATAATGAGAGGATTGCAATACTCTCGCAGTTATTGTAGAATAGTTTGTTAAGCACGACAATTTGTTAGTTGTTGACAAAAGGGTAGCGGCTGTGACGTATTGGACCGTATTTTCTACTAATTGGAAGCTCTGATGCAATGGATTGCCCTTTGATGTCGGTTATGATGATTTCAAATGATTCATTCACTACCTGCAAAATAACTGCTGGCATAGTTTGAATGTACACTTAATGAATATTACCATTAAAAATTATGTAATATATTTTGTGAATAGCTTTATTTTAAAGTAAAATTTTAATAGCTTTTTGGAGACATAATTTGCAAAATGAACAAGCATTTTGTGAAATCTACAAAATAATAATAATGTTAATCAAATATTTCATAAAATATATAATGCAAATGTAAATATATTACTAACACCAAATGGAATGCATTATTAGTGTTGACTGCACAAGTTTTGACTTAATTGATAAAACAATTAAGTTTAACACTACTTTATCGATTTTTTGAGTATCAATTTCAATAGATGTTTACAATATTACGACACCCACCATGTCCTTAAAAATACAAATAGTAACAAGGCAATACTTTGCCTGTCTATTATTGTACTTGCAATATTGTGCATGTTGTTTTCCATCGCCATTTATCGTTATTTATTAGTATTATTGTAATATTTATTGCCATAACACTTTTTGACTTAATGTTTTAAAATGGTGTATTGCAGTGTATGTGAATAAATAAATTAATAAATCAATACAAGACTAGATAAAAATTTCATTAAACTGACACAACTAATGCACTATTTCATAATTAAAAATGAATTCAAAATACAATACATAATATAACCCTTAACATGCAATTAAAACATACGCAGTGAAAAATTACTTACGAAATGAAAATCATGCTCTCATTAGCTATAATAAAGAAACAAACCAAACACTATAAAATGGTTATAAGGGTAAAACGGAGTTGAAACAAAATCAAATATTGATTTTACTTGCTCAAATTAATGCAATTTCGTAAAAAAATTTTCTGGAGAAGGTGAAAGTTTCTGTTAAAAAGTTTTTTTTTCACAGAACGTTATATAAACTATTCTGCAACCAGTTTCGAACGTGATTAAGCAAGCCCCGACCCTCGTCATATCCCCTGACAAGTTGAGCGGACTATCCAAGTTATCGGACTTGACGATAAGTCATTGACAAACTCTGAAAACCAAATACCAGCTCCTTGCCATGTACAAGTAACATAATTTTATTATTGAGCATTTCATATTTTTAGTTAAATAGTTGTAAGCTAGTAGGGCCCAAATTAAAATTTATTATGTTAATTTAAGATGTTTATTCATTTAAATAAAAAAAAATCTTAAATGAATAAACTATCAATTTCTTTTCCAGGTTGGCGGTTTTGCTTCAAGCGTTTCAATATGCACGTACGTAATAGTAATTGTAAATTTTATTTCTATCCCATATATTTATTTACTTTTATGCTTATGTATTATATAGTTACTTACAGTAAAATGTTATAATTTTGCAATTATATTTCTGTTGAAGTAATTAAATTATTAATTAGGAATATAGTCAAATTAATTATTTTCTATATTTGACAAAGAGTTTCCAACTCACACAATTTTTTCTATTTATTTTTGATAAAGCTTATGGGTAGTGGGGTACTCCACGATGAGAGCGCGCACGAGACAGTAACGTATTAGTCAGTTTACATTTTGACTTTGTAGCAGATGAATAACAGCAAACATTCTCTCTCGCCAAAACAAATTAGTCACAAATCATCTGAAGCCTAAGGTCACTTTTTACTTTCTCCCTCTATACCATAGTATATGGAGAAAGTATTGTTTTCGTCAAAATTTTCGAATTTGAGTTGTTGGTGGATTTATCCATTTTGGTTCCCCCTGAGCCCAAAAAAGTGGTTTTCGGAGTGATGTCTGTCTGTGTGTGTGTGTGTGTGTGTCAGGATGTAAACAGAGCTAGAGAATGCCCTAATAGTCCGATTTTAATTAAATTTGGTACATAGGTCCAAATCCACGATAATTCCAGGCGTTTTTTTCATTTTTTTTATTTTTGATTTTTAAGGGTATTTTACCCCCCAAAACCCTCAAAAATCATCAAAAATCAAAATTTCTCAAAAACGGCTCTAACGATTTTGATTAAAATTTTGTTGTTTATTAAGCTTAAAATGGTGAATAAAATGACACCACCCGTATCTCCGGGAAAACTCGCGTTCAAAAGTTATAGAGTAAAAAGTGTTTCAAAAATCAATTTTTTTAGATTTTCAAAATAGCTGCTGTCTTGAAATAAATTTTACTTATCACCATTAAATCAAGCTCAAAAAACTTAATAATCCAGTATTTTAAATTATTGCTCTACGTCAAGTGGTTGCGGAGAAAATTCAATTTTTTGTTTAGCGGTAAACGCAGTACGTTGTTAAAAGTCACATATGGCGCGAAGGGTCAAACGAGCGCTGCTCAGCCGGTAGCTATCCGACGGAGTCATCAAGGCATTAATGTTTGAAGCTTTTAACATCTTTTTTACATTGTTGGGAGAAAGTATGTGTCAGTTAACTGATACCGTTTATTTACTGAATCTATTCTCAAACTTAATTTAGGGACACTTTCTTCCTTCGAATTCTTAAGTGCTCATTTTGAACCCCAAATACACAAATTTTAAGATAGAAGGCTATATTGAAGACGTTAATCTCTTGTAAAATAAATTTTGTTTTTAATGTCAATGATAAATAAATATGATTAAGTAAGATGTCCCCATAAAAACAACATTAGAAGTTTGAAAAGCTATTGGTTAAAGCCGTAACAATAGACTGATTTAACGACTTAAAATGGTAATTTACCTTGACAAATATATCCAATAATACCAAAAAGCTAGGTAAATATTTTATAAATGGTTTTATTAATTCCGTAATACTAAAGAAATTTAATTGCTCTCACTCTCTTTCGCACTATGTTTACGTTCCACTATCTTTGTATCTATTTGGAGTAACCAATTTCAGTTCACAGAGCTTCTAACAAAACAAATTGTGATTTTTATACAAAAGAAGTGAATTACTTTATTTTTTGCGTTCATTAATTATATGTAACATGCTTGTCTCTTACATAATTATGGTGGCAAATTACTTACATTTTTGTTAAAAAAAAGATAAATACTAATTTAACAAATAAACTTCTATCCATTATTTATTAAAACAAACCGGTTCTTTTATCAATTTTATAAACAGGATAAGTGGTGTTTCACTAGAAGAATTGAGCGTAGAAAAAAGTATTAAGAGACTAAAGAAAATGAAATAGTTTAGAAATTAAAAATATTATAAGAGATGTTTGGTTTGTTATTTATTTTTATTTTTATTCCATGACAACTTAAGAAGCTTGTTTGATTATAAACCAAAATAAGCCACTTCAAACAACAGTTGTTTGATGATAAACTTTCAACATTAGCAACTAAGCAAGATTTAGTGGTGTTATCAGGAAAAATTTCGGATCTATCGGACAGTTGCGAAACAATGAAACAAGAAATTAACTCGCTAACGCAACGTGAACGTGTGCTCAACGCCCGCATAGATGACCTTGAGAGCAGATCACGCCGCAATAACTTAATATTTCGAGGTTTAAAGTGGTCTGGTAAAACAGATTTTAGAGAATTAGTCAAAAGATTTTGTGTTGATAAATTTGATATGCCAAACAGCATCTGGATTAACAGAGCACATCCTTTGGCTGGAGACAGCAAAACGATTATTGCGCATTTTCCAGACGACAATGACATTGAGTACATTATGGCTAATACGAGAGTGCTTAAAAACACTGACTTTGTGGTGCACCGCGATCTAACAAAGGTCGTGCGTCAAAAACGAGCATATCTCGCGGCGATCAGAAGTGAGGTTGAGAGAGTTGGCGGCCAGCGGCGCATGCCGCTAATCCACGACCATCTTGTCATCGAAAACTGTCGGTTCACATGGGAAGAAAATAGACTAGTCAGCGGGAAACACGATGGTGTGGCGAAGCTCAACGGGATTTTGAGACGGGACTTCTCGGGTTTTGTGGCGGAGCTCGCGAAAAAGGGTCCAGCCGATATATTGAGCAAGCGGCGGGCTCACAACAGGGAGACAACGTACGCACAAACGACGTCGGGGGCAGCGACAGCGGAGGCAAGGAGCGACGGTTCGGCGAGTAAACCAGCATCCCAGACGCTGGAGCAACCGGACAACTCGGCGGCCCAGACGCGGCCTGGAGATGTGTCAACACCACTCCCATCAACTGTGGCAGTAAGGCGAGTAGCAGCAACAAACTATCCATTGTTTCGTACAATGTACATGGGTTAAAAAGTAAAATTAAAGATGATTTATTTCTTGAATTTTTAAACAATTGTGATGTTTTTATTTTATTAGAGACATTTATTACAGTAGATGATAAGGAATATATTGTTAAGTTACTTTCAAAGTTTGAGTTGGATTTTCAATTTGCTTTTAGAAATGCTCATTTTGGAAGGCCGATAGGTGGTATAATAGTCGGGATTAATTCAAGTTCTTTGTTTAAGCAAAATATTGATTTGATCAAAGTGCAGAGTTTTTCTGTTATTCATGTATTGGATAGTGTATTGGGAAAAGAAATATTTATTTTGCCTGTATATGTAAGTTATGGTTGCTGGGAAGATGAGTTCAAAAAAATTCAAGAAACAGTAAATTTATGTTCTAATAAAAATTTAATTGTAGTAGGGGACCTAAATGGGCGTATTTTAAATGAGCAAAATTTATTAGAGCTGGAAAAAATTTCAGAAAACTCAAGCATTTTACCAGTTAGAAATTCCAAAGATACGATTTTAAATTCAAAAGGGAAAAAAGTGTTAGAGATGTGTGAGGATTATGGGCTAATTGTAGTGAATGGCAGAGCCGAAGGTGATAAGGAGGGGGAATTCACATTTTTGAGCCCATCAGGGGCGTCTGTTATTGACTTAGCTTTGGTGTCCGTAAACTGTTTAGATTTAGTGGCTTACTTTGAAGTGTGTAAATTAATAGGCTCAGACCATTTGCCAATTAAGCTATCAATAAATATAAATAGTAAAGTTGGGTATGAGGTTGATAACATTGGTTTATCTCTTTTGCCTAGATTAAGGTGGACACGTTCTGATGAAGGTCAATTCAAACAAAAAATCAATGATGCAGCATGTAATATCTATTTGTCAGATGACAGTGAATTAAATTTACAAATTGTTATTTCAAGTATAAAAAATGCAGCATTTAATCAACAAAATTTAATTAAGTCGAATAATAAAGTCAGTACACATTTTAATAAACAGCCTTGGTTTGATTATGATTGTTTAGCTAGTAGACGTAAAGTTTTTAAGTTTTTAAATGCATTTAGAAAGTCGAATCTGCCTTTTCATAAGGAAAGATACATTGAAGCAAATAGAGGTTTTAAACGTTTAGTGAAAGATAAAAAGAAAAAATATTACGATAGCTTGTATGAGTCATTGAGGCAATCAAAAGACGGGAAAACTGTTTGGGCAGCGATTAATAGTTTTAAAGGCAAATCATCAAGGGTTGTAGGGAATGTAAAGATAAGCGATTGGTTATGTCACTTTAAAACTCTTTTGGACCCTCCGCTTTTAGCAGCGAGAGTATATTATGCCGAGCCTTTAATAGTTGATAGAGTTTTGGACCGAGAGTTTAGTATTGAAGAATTAAAATTAGTTCTAAGTAAATGTAAGGAAAATAAGGCTCCTGGAGCGGATGGCATTCCTTATGAATTTTATAAAAATGCTTCAGATCTTTTTCTTTTAAACCTTTTGCAGTTTTATAATATTATTTTTAAAAGCGGTAAGGTGCCACTTAACTTCAAAAAATCTGTTATATTTCCTATTTTTAAGAAGGGTGATCCAAATGACGTGCAGAATTATAGGGGTTTATCTTTTATAGATTGTGTTGCGAAGATATATACTAGCTTGCTGCATAATAGATTAAATTCTTGGGTAAACGAACACGGAAAATTGAGTGAATACCAGGCAGGTTTCAGAAAAGGCTATTCGACTATCGACAATATTTTTACTTTATCTAACATGGTTAAATTACGACTCAACATTAAAAAAGGAAAACTTTTTTGTTTCTTTGTTGATTTTAAGGCTGCATTCGATACTATTGATAGAGAGGCTTTGTTTTATAAGCTGTCGTGTATCGGCGTGTCCACAAAAATGTTGAATGCCTTTAAAAATTTGTATAGCGGGACAATGTCGGGAGTATGGTGTAATGGAGGGGTCTCAAATTATTTTGAAACAGGCATAGGCTTAAGGCAAGGTTGTGTATGTAGTCCTTTATTGTTTAGTTTATTTTTGAACGATATTACAGAGCATTTAGAGGGAGGATGCAATTTTGGCGGAGTTAGAATCAAGGTCTTGCTGTATGCTGACGATATGGTGATGGTGGCGCCAACCGCGACTAGCCTACAGATCATGATAAATGGACTTGAAAGATATTGTGAGATGTGGAACTTGAATGTTAATTTGGAAAAATCTAAAATAGTGGTTTTTAGGAATGGTGGAAGGTTAGAAAAAAATAATAGATGGTATTATAAGGGGGAAAGGGTAGAAGTTGTAAACACTTACAAATATTTAGGGGTCACGTTTAATTCGAGATTAACGTGGGAAACTCATTTAAAAGAAAAATGTATGGCTGCCAAACTAGCAATCAATTGTGTATGGAAAAATTTTTTAAATAATCGGAAAGTGCCATTGAGTAAGAAGTTCACTTGTTACTTTGCTATCGTTCGGTCAATCCTCTGTTATGGTTGCCAAGTTTGGGGCTTCCTAGAAAGTAATTATGTAGAAGGAGTTTTGCGATATTTCGTAAGAAGAGTTTTTGGATTGCCCAACAATACGCCAAATTACGCTTTATATTTAGAGACGGGATTAGAAAAAGAATACATTTTTACGTTGACCATGCATCAAAATTATATTAAACACGTTTTAAGTTTACCGGAATATAGGCTTCCTTTTTTGTTAGCAAGAGAAATAATAAGGAAAAATATTTTCTGGAGTAAGTTTTGGGAGTTATTAGGTGAGAAATCGGAAATTCGATTGGTGATGGACGAACAACCTTTAGAACAAATTCTAGGTAAGATGTTTACAATAGTGGAGGCGGTGCGGGGGGAGGGTAGGCGAAATTGCGTCGAGGCGGCTGTGGCGGGGCGCCATCACACCTCTTATCCTCGGCTGGATTTCGACCTTGGAGATAACTCTTATCTTTCAGATAGAACACCGGACACGGTGATGCGTTGGGTTTTTAAGGCACGCACTGAGTCAATAAATTTAAATTATAAGCCTTGGATGGATAATGTTAATTTTCTCTGCTCATTGTGCAACCAACACGAAATCGAAGACATTTTCCATTTTGTTGCAAAATGCCCTATTTTATCTTACATTAGAAAAAAGTGGCTGAAGAAAAAAGAATTATCTCGCCATGAATTTTTTAATATCATGAATGGATGGGATTGGTGTAGATTAGGATATTTTTTAAAGGAGGCTTGGTTTTTTAGATGGAATTTGGTATCAGAGTTTAATTATTGAAAAAATACTATGTTAAGATAAGGCTGATTTTGCAATTTAACTGTTATTGTTTATTTTATTTTATGTCAAATGTACTGGAAAATGTTTATTGTTGAAGGGACTTTTTTCATAAATGTATAGTTATAGTCTGTCAACCCAGCAGACGGTCGTAAGACCATTGCTGAATGTGCTTCTGGAAATGTTGTAGTTGTCTTTATTTACTTATATTGTATATAAAATTGTAAAAATCGAATGTAATTTATGTTGAGAAAATAAAGCACTTTTCATTCATTCATTCATTCATTCATTCAAAATAAGCCACTTTTCTTCTTGTGTTCTAGGCTAGGTGCTTAATATATATTATTAATATATTTTATTGATGTTAAATAATTACACCACATGATTTATGGAATTTGTTCATGGAACATTAATTTTAATTCACTATAACTAGAAGATAATAAGGAAATATGATAGATCCTCAATACAATTTTTTTTTAATTATTTTATAATTAAATTTATTCTACCTAACAAGGATGCCTACAATTCTTTTGAAGAACAAATTGCACGTTTTTGTCAAACAATTACTTTTTTTAATTATACAAAATATAAAACAAAATCAGTCATTGAATTTAAGATGAGATAACTATTCCGCAATATTTTTTAATAAACATTGGTTGAATTACTATGCTATATTAACAAAAAATAGTATTTATGTCTTAAGCATAGAACTAATTAAACGTGTTGACCCACTGAAACAGAAATAAACATTGTAATTTTATACATAAAAAATATTGAAATAAAGGATTCTGCAAGTGAAAGATGAAACTGCAAAGTACTGTAAGAGACCCTTGACATATTTATATTCCGTTTGTTCCTTCTTTGTCTGAGCGCTTAAGCATCATATAACGATCATAATTATGTTAGGTGGTGTCATTTGTAAGAAATTTTTATAAGCAAGTTTTGTTTATAAATAGACTTATAATATGTTGAATCATGTTTTACCGTTTTTATACTTAATGTTTAAAAGCTTCGTCAAGTAACATTTTAATAGTTTTCAAATGTAGAGCAGGTCTTCTTAAATACGTACATATTTAATAATAGTATTATCATTAAAATCAGTCTAAACATTTTAACATGATATTTTTTACCCAATCTAACCACGATGGGTATTGGAAACAGATGTGGTCAGTGAAATCACAAAATTTTGTAAAAGGTAAATTTTTTAACAATTTCATATTATTATTATTATTATTATTATTATTATTATTATTATTATTAAAACAAAACCATTTTGTTTAAAACCAAATAGATTGATTATTGAAATGTGTTGATTTAGTTTTACTAGTTTCTATAAAACAGATTATTTGCCTAAAAATAATTTAGGAATATCGTTAATACGATTATACAAGTAAATCAATATTGTTAAATTTATTTTAAAGGTAACCGCACTGTTGATAGAGTAATCTTCTAGCTCTCAACAGATTAAACGTAAGTTTTATTAATGGTTTCTTGCGAAATTCGTAATGGAAGTAATGGAATAGAAAATGTACTGTAAAAATTTGTCTGAAATATTTTCTAAAATAGTGCTATCATAATTTAAAATCATTATTTTTTATTACCAATACATGCAGTTTAATGTAAAATATAAAAGTTATACTATGAATTCTTTCATATAATTTAAAGTTATCAAATATTTCAGCTGATGGTGCAGTGAATTCCGTTATCATATTAGTGAATGCTGAAAGGGATTTCGTGTTTCGAGAAAAAAGATTGTGACTTAAAAGCTTTCCTCATGGTTAGCCAGGTAAAACTTTAATTTATTAGGTGAACCAGATTAATGATTTATTTAAGTTAGATTAAGTTGGATTTATTTTTTTGCAGCTTCATTTTATTTGCCAATAAATATAAAAAGAGAATTAAAAATAAAATAAAAACTGTAAAAAATAACAATAAATATATTGCATATGGAATAGCATAAAAGGTAATACAAATAGTTATTTAAGAAACATTGCAATGTACCGTTCAAAAAATACAGATTACTAACTGCTATCCCTTAAGTGTAAGGGTTTTTATTTACAAGTACGCTGTTGTAAGCAACTGTTAATGAACTAATACTGCCCAGAATCAACGTCTAAAGAAGTTATTTAAGAACCCCTGTGATATATTTCGTCATCCAGCCAGTAGAACTTCTCATTTATAAATAATATCCGACTTATTACCTACATAACTGTTTCTCATTTTCTGTTTCGAAGACATTAACAAAAGATCTGTAATTCCTAAACTTATTACTAGTGAAATAAAAATTATTTTTAAGATAAAAATCTTTTTAACCACTATATATTATCGTAAACATGGTTAAGTTACCCTAGCCTTTCACTGGTCTTCATCTGGATTTTTAACAACCTAGGTTTCGAAACTTCAAGGTTCATTTTAAACTAAAAACATCAACTATCCACTTAATTTATGATAGAAGAATATTTTTCACAACTTTCACGCAAAAAACCAATCATTTAAAAAAAGTTTAAAATGAGTACTACAACAAAATTAGGCCAGTGTTAAAAAACTGCATGAATCTGGTGCGGCGTCCCCGGTTGGTATGGTACTATTCATAATGATTACATTTCATTGATTATTATTTATATATATATATATATATATATATATATATATATATATATATATATATATATATAAACACATTCCAAACAAACACATGTCACGTAAAAGGACTTTTCGTTCAAACTATAAGAAATACAATTAAAAGGCATTTTGTGAACAGGAATAAGAGAAAGGTAAATTCTTCTTGTACATTGTACAATTAAGATGAACCATCAAATTCATCACGAGAAAGCACGCCTAATCAATCCCGAATGGATGTTCTTCGTATTCATTGACTATTTTATAACCGTTAATTTTGATTAATTACAGTTTTTACATGGATATTATGATACCTTTATTGTTTTTTCGTCTTTGATTTTATACTGTTTAATACTGTGCATGATAAAATCAAATGTAGTATTCAATCCAATCAACAATAAAATTTTGATGATGTTCTTTTCTTTATAGGCCTACGTCAAAATACTTGAAGAGTAAGAGTAGTTTCAGCCATAGTATTTTAATTTGTATTACAAATTCATACATTAAAATATACATGTAAAACCCCCAGATAAGAGCAATTGCGAGTCTGCATGGTTTCAATCGTATACAATATTGTTTTGCATGCAAGTTTTATTAAGTGTACACATGAAAACAATCACTGATTCATTCTACATACAAAAAGAAAGGTTGCTGGAGGACTAAAAGATTCACCAGGAGCAAAGTAAAACTGTAAAGTACAGGAAGGGCTCTTGACAAATTTATATTGTGTTTGTTTCTCCTTCTGAAGAAAACAGAGAAAACATAGGTACAAGTGTAATGAACATCTAGCGCAATGTATATATGTGAAGTAACATAAAATAAATAAGGAGTAGGAAAATAAATATTCACCAAGAATTTAAAATGTAATTTAAGATCTTTTTTACACACAGTATTTTAGTTTTACTATTAATAATTTATTATAACTCTAGGGATTATTAAAAAATAAGTTTTACAATAAGGTTTGATTTTATACAATAATGTAGTCTCATTTATTAATTAAATCCTTTAAAGTTCAATGTGCAATTTACATCTCATTTCATTTTAAGAAATAAATATTCGAATGATACAACCACTACGTATCGTAACATTTTAGTTTGTTAAATCATTGTAGTATGCTAATGATTATTACAACCAACGAATCATTACCTATGCTGAATCTACCGAATCAGCTTTCACGCTTTTTATTTCACTCAAAAACATTTAAAATATGGCAAATTTCCAATTACTTACTTATATTTCTGATAATAAGAACTCCAAAATATACCTAAAATACGGTAAAGTTTTCCTTAGAGTAATTGTGTGATGTTAAATATTAATTTTCATACATTATTATGATTGTAAAGAATCCACCTAAAAATTAAAGTAATTGTTAATTTTTATCTATTATTAAGGTTATTAATTACCGTTCCTAAAAACTGCTTAAAGTTAGTTTACTAATTAGCTTTTTTAACATTCTTTTTTGATAAATGAAATCGGTTTGTAACAATTTAAAAACAAGAAACGAAAAACTAAAGAGAACTATAAACTAGTATTATAAGTCCCTTGAGGCATTTTTAATTAGTCTCTCTATAATAGTATGTACATTTTATTTAAAATGTTCGTTTACTTCTTTTTATAAAAACATTAAACTTTTTAAAACATTGTTTAAAATTTGACTCAAACAAAAGGAAAATTTTATAATATCACAAGTAAAAAAAAAAAAAAAAAATGATTATTAGAAACTTATTCAAATTATAGAATGTTTTATAACATAATTGAAAAATATTAAACACATTTTCACTCCTTTGTAATGTACCATTTTGTATTCTTTGAGTATTTCAATGCAGCTGAGAGATTATTTCAGTTTACGAGTTATTATAGTACGAGATTAAAAAGGATATCAAGTACTTTACGAGGGTTAAAGCTAGGAGGGTGCATTTATGAATGAGGGGTTACCACATAATTTACACCCATCTCTACACATCCTGAATTTAAATTATCATAATAATGGTAGTAAACGGTCACCCAGTTCCATCCATAATAAAGTGGTTTAGTCTACTACTACAACAATAACCTACCAAGTATAAAGATTCTTTTATGGCTAACTAGCATGACGTGTTGGCTCAAAACTATATTTAGTTACGTGTTCCATTGTTTATCAATATGTTTATCCCTAAATTGTGTATTAAAATAATCATCAAAAGGTTACTTGTCGGTTGGAGGCACCACCTAATATTTTAAGGTTACTCGATGAAAAGCAATGAAATACGATACATTACCATAAATTACTGATCTTTGCAACATGGTTGCACAAATTTCAGGGGTTTGAGCTTATCTAGTTTGTAAAATGGGTGAAAGAAAAGTGGAAATGTCAAGAAACAGAGGGCGAGTTTGCGCCAGTATAGTGTGGTTATGTTGTGCCATGTTAGAATGGATGAGTCAATAATAGTTTTGATGTCCCTTTTCAATTAAACTACAATAAATATAATAAAGCGTTTACTGCCTAATCTTGAACATAATATTTTGGGTAATGGCAAAGCAAAACTGACAAGGAACGCACGACCTTGAACGGCCTTAGTACCCGTCTATGAGACGCAATTTTGTAAAACAAATGATAACTGAGACAACAGAAGCAAGATCAACATAACCTTACCTTGCCTAACCTTACTGGGCCGAATTAAAATTGGTGGTCCCTGATAAACAAAACATACCCAGTTGACCAGTATACAATATTAAGGGTACAATACTTATATTCTAATTAAGGGTCTAGAGGAATATTTAAATATGTATTTACATTGTTTATGAACAGGGTATGAACATTCTTAAATAAATTAACTACAAACATTAAATGATGATACTTCGGTTGCGCAAATTCTACTTAATGTTTATTATACTCCCCTGGGTCACACATTTTCTGAGGTACCTTATTATTTTTAGTGTTTGTATTAGAAGTGTTGCATTCATTCGTTTATTATTAATTTTCTAATGAGAACGTTTAACTTGAGTGACATCACATGTGGAAAGTATGCAGGAAGACCCATAGATTAGAGGTATTAAATAGTATCGATATCACTAAGTACATGATATAATGAATGTACATCAAGAGATTGAAAACATCTTTTGCCAATTTGATGTTTACACACACAATCGATACATTCATATTTTCTGTCTGGATACCTCAAGATTAAAGGGATACACAAAGCTCTTTGTGAGTTTTTTGTTCATTAACGCTAAATATTTACTTTTTGTTATAATAATGAAAAAAATTTTCACATGTAAAAGTATTTTCTGTAATTGAATTACATTGTGATGAAAGGAACACGCCATCTCTGTTATTAAATCAACAGCGGTGTGGGACTACAAGGACTCTTGATAATTACATTTATTCCTAATGCAAGGGTTACTATAAATGAAGCACATTGTTTAATGAATTTGCTCGGTAACCTAGTTAACACTCGAGTTAATATTTTTACCTCCTCAAAACATTATTGAGGGTTGGTAACTGATTTTACAGTACATGTTTTGAATATCGTGTATTTATGTATATTTTATGACAAAAATCGAATTTCAACTGTTTTTTTGTAGATTATATTACGTAAAATGGTTAACATTGTACGAGTAATAGGCTTAATATTCAATGTTTTCGGTAAAGTTGAATTAGAGAAAGGTTCTCCTTTTTCATTAAATATGTAAAACACATTGTAAAAAATTTCAGTCTAGAGAAGTTTTAAAAGATCTATTACTTATTTGAGAAAATAGTCAATCTGTAATATAAATACAGCTACTTGGCCTACCTGTAACGTAATTATAAAAAAAACTTAAAATTGATTATGATTTCTTTTGATACGTATGCTTTCTGTATCGTACGTATGTAAAAATAAAAATAAAATAAAAATAATGACAAATTGGTACCATTTTAAATAATATCATTATCAAAGTAATATAATATAATATATAATATAATATAATATGTGTATATAATGAGTGAAAACTGAGAAAATGAAAACACAATTTAAAATAAATTGACAGTAATTATTAAATTCTATAGTTCTCAAAGTCAACAGTAGCTAACTCCGATCGAAAACGCTTTATTCAGTGACGCTGAGTTTTTATTTTTAAACCTTGGTTTATCCTTATTTCAACTCTAGCATAAAAATCGTCTGAATGAAATAGTGATACATGCCTGAATATAAAACGAGCCTGCATTCAAGAAAGCTCTACAAATTCCCTTGGGGTCTGTGCTCAATCTAAATCCACTCTGTGTTTGGGCAAAGGGATACTTTGGTTCATCCTACGTTCAAATATCCCGCTCTCCCATAGGTCAATTTATTCTTGAAATTTATCAAGTTTGTGTATTAATTCCATCCATAGTGAATTAATGGTGTGCTTTATTCTACAAATAAAACAATATAGTTGCAAGAGCAATACATGAGAGCACTGGCATTCATTTGTTAAGAAAAACAATTGTATCCAAATTAGTCTTTTAACAAGTTTACATAGCACATTGCACCAATAATAATAAAGATTTTCTACTGCTACAATTCCATACGTACTGTTATTTATTGAAAATTATTGGTTTCGATGCATACAAATTGTCTACAAGCAACAGAATAAAAAAACCCTGTGATTTATAAAATGTCGATATATTTTACATTAAATCAATTGAGAAATCAGTCATACGTAGAAATTTTGTAATTCAGGGTGTCCCTGAACTCTTTATGATCCTTTAAAAGTATTATTTATGTAATATAGTAATAAAAAATTTAGAAAAAAATTGTAGATGGAAGGTTACTGTTAATAACCAAATGTAATGAACTAAGCAAATAAATTAATACTAAACTTTGATGTAAATAGTTTTTTTTTTTTTTTTTTGAGGTATTGTCACAAAAAAAATCTAAGCAATTGCAATAAAACATGTGTTCCTAATAAGTTTTACATCAACCAATGCCAGAAATGTGTTTATTTTTAAAACGATAATTTAAGGTTTAATTTAATTTAATTTAATAATTAATAATTTAATTAATTTAATTTAATTTAATTTAATTTTTAGGCATTTATTAAAAAGTAATTGTCAAACTGGCTGAACATGACAACCGAGAACAATTAAAGTGCAGACGTCAATGATAAAACAAATTTTATTAATAACCATCGGTGCTATTCTAGACTGAATATGAAAAATAACCTTAATATTTAATCCTACTAAGCGGCACTTCTCTTTTTAAACATACTTTAAATTTCACAAACAAAACAAGTAACAAATAAATATATAAATATAATAAAGGCCAGTTACTTTTATCAGTGAGATATTTCTAAATATTTTGTAATCATGTGATTGCCAATTATATTTTTATACAAAACTATTATTTTTTAAAAGACGTACAGTTTTATTTGAAAGCTATAATATGAATGCATAATTTATTGTACTTTATTTTGTATGTGCTTGAATCTATTTGTATAATGTAATGTGTTTCAAATTAATGATATTAACTTAAATCAATTCTGATTTGAATATAATTCAATGTATATTTTTTAATTTAAAACCTTTTTAATTTTTATATACAGAATTTAGAAAACGTCTACCTCATTAAAACCATTTGCATGCCATATTAATAAAAATGTTAAAATTTCGCTTGAAAAAAGTTAATCCCGATGACAGTTTTATAAATGAATACAAAATAAATGTTCATGTTTGAAGCACTACTAGTTAACATGTTAACAAAGTGGTCCAATACGCCCAGTTTTTGCTATATATACATTTTTATTTTGTCACTATGTAAAAATGAAATATTTTCTCTTTGTTGATAACCTTCTAATCGATGGAGTATTGATTAATACATTTATCGTTGCTAGATTAATTTTCAATAATTTTATAATTTTTTATTCTATTGATATTTTTTATCTTGTTGAGAAAAACATTAATCTTATATGTTATTAGAAGTAAAGTTCAACGAATAAGAAATTTAATTTATGTTTTATCACTTGACTCGTATTGTTAATAAACATAAAAATAATGCTATAAATATCAGCCACGAAATTGCGGATTTGGAAATATAAACAGCTGAAGCTTATTTACATTAGTCTTACCTAGCGATGGTGTCGGTTTTGCTTTGTTTTCATGTTTTCCTTCTTTTGCAGTAATTAATAACAGATGCCAACAGTTGTGTGAGTCTGCACAAATTGGCAACACTGTTTTAAATTCATTCTCGCATTTTCGTGACACCTACTATATAACAAATACAATGGATTAAAACTAAAGTCAAGTAATATTTTTAGTTTATTATTTTATCACTAAAAGTGTTAAGTAACAATACATTTTTACCATTTTTTCCACACGTTGCAAATACATTGTTTTTAATTTTAATGGAATGCATGTAGCCTGTGTATATATAACCTTCCACAAAAAAGTATTATATAGGTAAAACTGTTTTATGGATAATTTGATGGGGAACCAAGTTTTTTAATCAATGTTATATATATAAGGGTTGTAGAATGAAGAGTAAAGTCAAACTGTGTGAATGGAGCTGTCACACACAAGAAGCTAACAGTTTTTATTAATTTCCAAAATTTTAACTAGAGCAAAGTTGACTTACTTTTTAAAGCTAAGTTGTAATATGACAGTGTAACTTATCAAGTCATATCGTGTTTACTTATTTGAATGCAACTCAATTGTTATTTGTTCCCCCCTTTTTTTAGATTATAAAAGTGATTAAAAAGTTGTAGATTATGCAATTAATATAATGAAACACATTTTTTAAGGCGTTCAAAGTGCATCGGTTCTATGAGGCGCCGTCGATCAAAGCCTCTGCCCTTGTGATGGAGAGGGTCTTGACATGACAGAACCTCATCTGGCGGGGTGGAGCAATCAGAACACTTCAATGGAGATGGGGCTCAGACGATGTTAAAATTCTATTAAGGGTCAACAGGATCTTCTTGGAATAGAGAGTTTGATGAAAATGTGAGATTATCATTGTATTATGCAATCATTTTACACTATAAAAACTTGGCTACTGAAAGCTTTTGACAGATGAATTGCTTTAAGACAATAAGTAACATGAATTATTGTTAAATAAGTATGATTATGTTTTGTTATCAATTTTTAGTTTAAGTTTAGTTTAGTTTTATAGTTTAATTTAGCAAGTCTAATTTTTTGGGTCTATCAAAGCCATTGGCATTTTTTAACTTTTTGACGTGGAATGGTCCAAACCCCAGTCTTGTTACTATCTAACATTGACCAGTTGTTAAAAAAGCATAATCAATTAATAGCCCAATGACAAATGGCAATTGGATCCAGAATCAACCCTAAAAAAGCTTCAAACTTTCCTCAGGATCGAACCGGCAACCTTTGGATTTAAAGGCGAGCACTATAACCACTCAGCTACCTTTGAAGAAAAATAAATTGTACAGGACAACCCCTTAAACCTAAAACGTGTTTTTATATAATCGTAAAATATATATACAAATTGCATCGGTGCGAGCAGACACTCCGTCCCTGAGGAGACGCCTATCATAGCTTCTGCCGTTGTGATGGAGTGTGTAATGTCGTGACAGAACCTCATTCGGCTGGGGGAGCAATCAGAACACTTCCTTGGAGATGACGAGCAATCGCTTGCTAACATTCTACTGAGGGCCAACAGACTCTTCTTGGAATAGAGAGTTCGATGAAAATACTGAACAATGGTTTCATTAGTAATTATTATGAGATGTTTTAAACACCAAATTGATATTACGGCGATATCAATAACTTTTTTCTTATAACTTCTTCTATTTTTAAAATCCCTTTTGCTAGTGTACATGGTGTTGTTACTAAGTTTTAATGTGATATTGTTCATGATTGTATGAATAATATTGTTTATTTAATGCTTATAACTATATAATGCAATCATTTGTCAAATAAACAAGAGCATAAGATGATAGTTTGTTTTAATACTAGTTTGTCAAAATACTAAATAGTCCAATAAAAATTCTGACCAAATTTTGTTAATATCTATTAACGGTGGCTTATAATATTTTTTGCTGTTTACAAAACTTATAAAAAATCAGTTATTTTGTTGAAAATTTGTATATCATTTATACAGATAAACTCAATCATTGATACGTCATTCACTTCTTTTTTGTTGTAAAACTAAGTTGAGTTATTTTTAATTTGATAAACATAATATTTTGGTTCTTAATATGTCTTCGTATGCAAAAAAAAAAAAAAAAAAAAAAAAAGTCCATGAGATAGAACTGCAAACGTAAATTACTTTGATACTTCGTTTTAAAAATGAAGGACATGACGACAAAGGATAAACCATTTAAAGATTATTGCGTCACACAATGAAAGTTGTGTACATTTCTTACTGCATTATATATTGGAACAGAAAAATAATGCGATTTAAGTATAAGAAGCAAAAGAAAAATTAATCAATACATAAAAGTCAACCAATGGTACAGAAAGCGTAATCAATCCATAGAGTAATATCATTCTCCATTAAAAATAAGAATGATTGATTGCAGTTTGTGGAGGTGTTATTTTATGAAAATGGTTTTCCACAACATGTCATTGTTAGAGTCATCACTACGCTCGAGATGTTAAAATTATTGTGTAATTTTACATACGGTAATGAGTGGTGGAAACCACAATTAATTAAAGGCAGTATTTTCAACATAAACATTTATATCAATTTCTCCTTAAATTTGTTTTATTGTACTTTTCAAAATCAAGACAAACTTGCTCTTCCAACTATAATTTAATTGTTTATATAACGATAAAATGTGTAGTTTTTTCAATAAAAAAAAAAACTAAATATAAAATCACATTTATAGATAAATTCCCTGATATTCTATAAATCTATTCAACTTAATTGTTGATACTTTGATGTAATCAGTTGACAATGAACAAAAATGTAATCAAGTTGTTCCATCCAATAGATGAAATACAACGATACGAATACAATGCAGTTTAGAATAATCCAGTATTTTCATAAAATAAACTAAGATGGTATCTGTATTAAAACTGTATTAAATAACTGAATTAAAACAAATGTTTATCAATCATAAATAATTTGTTTCAGTTCAATAATTAAAGGACGTTAAAAGAGATTTTTAAATGTGGATTTTATGAAACTACTTCGGGGTTTTTATGAAAAAAATACAAGTGTCTTATATATAAATGATTGGAAATATTCTTAACTCAAGTTATTTTCTCTTTTTAAACAATTTATCAAGTTTAATATGAACCTGTAAGAGCACGGCTTATATCTTATAGGTATCCCAAATATTACCATGTCCTGGCAAGCACGATGCATTTGTGATGACCAATAATCACAAATTGTATCACACCAAATTTTCCATGTGTCTCCACAAGGATCAGTCTAACGGCTAACCAGGGCTTCTTGGAGGCCATGTAATACGTTCCTCACATTCGATAAAGTCTTTAGTGCCTCATGCACTCGCAAACTCAAGGCGGTAATCCTAATCGTTGGAAATGCACAAAAACTTTCTTCTCCTCAATCTAACTGAGAAAAAAATACTTCTCTAACTTCTAGACTCTTTGACGCATTGAGACTTTTTGAATACGGCGGTAATCTCATCTAAGTAGTTTCAAGGTGAACGCTCTCCATTGCGCTGCTAAGTTTTGAGGAAAACATTCCCGAATTGTACGAGTTATTATTGATGAGCTACTCGTGTGAGATAAATTAACTACATTTGGTATACAGTTATAAAGATATGTATTCAATTTGTAAACGCTACGGTATTTTAATAAGAAGCCTTTAATTTTGTACGTACTTTTATTATAAACAAATATCTTACATTAAGTAGTTAGTATTTTACATATTTGGTGAATACATATTAGACTAAAAGAGAGTAATAATCATTATTAATTATTATTTTTGTTTGAAGACGTTGTGAGTTTTAGGTCGCTGAAAAAATAATCATTTTTTATGTACATATGATGTTTAGATAAAACTATCGATTTATTTATTTCAATTTAATTTACTAAATATTATTTCGTATATATTTTTGTCATCCTTTTCAATAAGGATAAACTTTAAGGATTTTGTGAACCATTAATAAAAACTAGTATTATTATGAATAATCAAGGTATATAGTGGATCCGTACACAACGAATGTGACCTCAAACACAATCAGGAGCTCAGTACTCCGATGTACACCTGTATTGTTATGGTAATCTCCATTGTTTTGGTTCATTGAACTCAGGTTCTATGATAACCCAAATATCGTAGAGTGATCAATAGCCCTTTTGTCGTTAAAATTAATCAATTAATTTTATAAACCAATATACGCAGTATGAAGATTACTATCAATAATTACTAATATAAGTATCGTAAGAACGATTTCTTTAATTCTGTTTATAATATTCACTAAGTTTGTAACTGAATTGTGTTTTTCAGGTAAGCTGTTCATTTCCAACGGTCAATGAAGAGTAAGTTATATTTTGATATTAATTTTATTTGTAGCGGAAAAAAGGTCAAAACAAATACAATAGTATATTTCGCACTAGTCCGGAAAGTGGCCGTTATCGGTGCAAGATCGAGTTTCAAGTACGAGGCGAAGCCGAGTACTTGAATTCGATCGAGCACCGATATACCACTTTCGGACGAGTTACGAACAGTACTTTTCATCATACCACCTTTAATAAATACACAGTTTGGATAAAAATAATAAATTTTAACCTATATACCCCCTCTTACGTTGTTATTTGTTTATCTTGTATTTTAACTATTTACAACTAAACAATTAGCTGTTTGACATTTATATATTGGAGTCAACGAGGGTTAAGTTACTGTAAGCAGAATAGCAGCGCTAGTGGTGTCAAACATTGAAGTTTTTTTTCCGGCCTAGTCCCGAAAACCACTGTTTCGAGGACTAGTCCCGAAACTTTGTTTACCAACACGTTTATCAAACCCACCGGGAATCAACTAGTTTCGATCACAGCTGACCGTTCCGAAAACAAACGTTATCGCGATGGTATGATGAAAAATTAATATTGGTACTTAAATAAATAACGCAACTATATAAGTGGAAATAACTAACTATAGAAAAATTATATGTAAATATAATCTTACAACAATAAAAATTATGATAACACTTATGTTACTAAAAATGCAATATGATAGTCGTTTCATAAGATAGTTATCATGTCAGACGCTGGTTTATATAAGTAGTATATTTAGGTTATAAAAAATATCTCGTTAATTGGTATAAATGCTTTTTTAGTCAATCGTAAAAAATTTAGTTTGTTTGTTTTTTTTTTTAGTTGTATTTAGTGTAATTTTACCAAGCGGATTCAGTGTTAGCTGAAGATTTGTCAAAGAATTTTAGTGAGTTTTATCAGTTATGATTGGATTATTTACCGTCGACTTACTTCATTTAATAAGTTTTAAACAGTTGCTTTTATCATTTAACCACACTACATCTTCCATCGCATATTAGGTACAACCACTAAAACACTAACCACATCTTAGAGTCAATCGTAATTAAATTTAAATATAATTTGCCAGAACATTATTTTTAAGTGGGGAAATAAATACTTAACTAAAAAGCAAAAGAAGTACATTTTATTTTGACTAAACGTAATTCATAGATATTCGATATGATGAAATGTTGACGAAATTTTAAGCATGAAGTCTAATTAGTAAGGGAATTCTTATTTATTATTTACTTATTTATATTTTATATTTGAAATGAGTAAATTGATTATAATAGTTAAGTTAAGCAGAATGTTACAAAAAGGAGTTAGTATTTCGTAATTGGATATCAATTTAGTATGGATTTTTTCTGGGTTTACTTGTTGTCATTTATATGACGTAACTTGCTTACTTCTTTATCACCAAGTCTACTGTTTATATTGTTACTAATCATGCAAAGTTTTTGTTTTATAAATAGATAATATGGTTAAAGAAAAACAAAAATATATAGGTATATTATAGTATATTTCGTCACTAGTCCGGAAATTGGTCGTTCGTTACGAACAGTACTTTTCATCATACCACCTTTAATAAATATACAATTTGGTTAAAAATTAATAAACTTTAACCTATATACCCCCTCTTACGTTGTTATTTGTTTATCTTGTATTTGAACTATTTACAAACAATCAGCTGTTTGATATTTATATATTGGAGTCAACGAGGTTTAAGTTACTGTAAGCAGAATAGCAGCGCTAGTGGTGTCACTACATTGGATGTTTTTTTCCGGCCTAGTCCCGAAAACATTGTTTCGAGGTCTAGTCCCGAAAACTTTTTTTAGCAACACATTTGGTTATCCTACTCATAGGGAATCAAGTAGTTTCGATCACAGCTGACCGTTCAAAAAACAACGTTTATTTGCAATGGTATAATGAAATAGTATGTTTCGTCACTAGTCCGGAAGTGGTTGTTATCGGTGCAAGATCGAGTTTCAAGTACGAGGCGAAGACGAGTTCTGACCGTTCCTAAAACAACGTTTATCGCAATGGTATGATGAAATAGTATATCTCGTCACTAGTCCAGAAAGTGGTCGTTATCGGTGCAAGATCGAGTTTCAAGTACGAGGCGAAGACGAGTTCTGACCGTTCCTAAAGCAACGTTTATCGCAATGGTATGATAAAATAGTATATCTCGTCACTAGTCCAGAAAGTGGTCGTTATCGGTGCAAGATCGAGTTTCAAGTACGAGGCGAAGACGAGTTCTGACCGTTCCTAAAACAACGTTTATCGCAATGGTATGATGAAATAGTATATCTCGTCACTAGTCCAGAAAGTGGTCGTTATCGGTGCAAGATCGAGTTTCAAGTACGAGGCGAAGACGAGTTCTGACCGTTCCTAAAACAACGTTTATCGCAATGGTATGATAAAATAGTATATCTCGTCACTAGTCCAGAAAGTGGTCGTTATCGGTGCAAGATCGAGTTTCAAGTACGAGGCGAAGACGAGTTCTGACCGTTCCTAAAACAACGTTTATCGCAATGGTATGATGAAATAGTATATCTCGTCACTAGTCCAGAAGTGGTCGTTATCGGTGCAAGATCGAGTTTCAAGTACGAGGCGAAGACGAGGTCTGACCGTTCCTAAAACAACGTTTATCGCAATGGTATGATAAAATAGTATATCTCGTCACTAGTCCAGAAAGTGGTTGTTAGGGCCTATCGGTGCAAGATCGAATTTCAAGTACGAGGCGAAGACGAGTTCTGACCGTTCCTAAAACAACGTTTATCGCAATGGTATGATGAAATAGTATATCTCGTCACTAGTCCAGAAAGTGGTCGTTATCGGTGCAAGATCGAGTTTCAAGTACGAGGCGAAGACGAGTTTTTTACCGTTCCTAAAGCAACGTTTATCGCAATGGTATGATAAAATAGTATATCTCGTCACTAGTCCAGAAAGTGGTCGTTATCGGTGCAAGATCGAGTTTCAAGTACGAGGGCGAAGACGAGTTCTGACCGTTCCTAAAACAACGTTTATCGCAATGGTATGATAAAATAGTATATCTCGTCACTAGTCCAGAAAGTGTCGTTATCGGTGCAAGATCGAGTTTCAATTACGAGGCGAAGACGAGTTCTGACCGTTCCTAAACAACGTTTATCGCAATGGTATGATAAAATAGTATATCTCGTCACTAGTCCAGAAAGTGGTCGTTATCGGTGCAAGATCGAGTTTCAAGTACGAGGCGAAGACGAGTTCTGACCGTTCCTAAACAACGTTTATCGCAATGGTATGATGAAATAGTATATCTCGTCACTAGTCCAGAAAGTGGTCGTTATCGGTGCAAGATCGAGTTTCAAGTACGAGGCGAAGACGATGTTCTGACCGTTCCTAAAACAACGTTTATCGCAATGGTATGATAAAAT
>JAQYXR010000834.1:0-54252 GCA_030545055.2 Neoaliturus tenellus
GCCTAAGCTAAATATCTAAGTTCAAAGACTAAAATAAAATAACAAAGTCCAAATATCTTATACCTATCCTGTATAAAAATTCAATATAGCTAAGTTGAGGTATATGATTAAAAAGGATTAAAATAAAAGACTAATTCAAAGTCCAAGACAAAGTTTTAGTCTTCAAATCTAAATATTAGACTGCAAAAGTTTCAGTTTAGCTGTAAGAATATATCATAACAATCTAAAGCTAAATTTAAATATTATCACTCAATTTATTTATTAAAAATCCAAATTTAGCAATTAAATATATAAAATCTAAATAAATAACAAATCTAAGTCCAAGTCTAAATATAATGATCTAAGTTTTAAAAACTAAGTCTAAATAATAAAAAAGTTAAGTCCAGTTTTAGTTTTAATACTTTATATTTTTTAAATCTAAAAACAAAACTCTAAATGTAGAATTTTAACAACTAAAAATATCTTAAATAAGTATAAGACTTTATCATTTAGCAGTTCTAAGTATAAAAATTCAAATATAAAATTTCAAATATAAAAAATTATAAGAGTTTAAGCCTAAAACTATAAAATTTTAAATCTGGTTGTCTAATTTCAGTCTAAAAGTCTAAACATTTATCTTAAAATTCCAGTTTTATTCAAATAATCTTTCATTTCAAATATAAATCCAACAGTAAAAATATAAAAATCTACAATTATAAGTTAAAAAACCTAAATAAAAAATATTATGTCTATAATCTAAATAAAAAATCAACTTTCAATAACATTATATAAAAAATTAGATCTAAGTATAGGTCTAACTTTTATACTAAAGTCACACATAAACATCCACATCTAAAGTCTATAAGTTTAAGTATCTAACTTTAAAGACTAAATTACAAAAATCACAACTAAATTTAACATAAAAATCTACTAGTCAAAAAAAATATTACTAGATTTCATTAAAAATATCTACAACTAAATAATATAAGACTTTATATCTAAATCTAAAATTCTAAAAAATAAGTTTAGGTATAAAAATTTACCACTAACAAAATCTAAAACTAAATATATTTATCTCAGTTAAGTTCATTTATTTATACAACTCTTATATTTAACAGTTCAATATGTACAGTCCAAAAAAATAAGCTATTTTCAAGTCTATATCTAAAAAATTAAAGTTTTTAAGTCCAAATAAAAAATATTAAAACATAGTTTATTTCTAAAACTTTGTCTTATTAGAATATCTAAATATCAAATTCACAATCAAAGTCTAAATTTTAAAATATGTCTTACAACTAAATAAAAAATCTTATATAGGTATAAAGATCTATTAGTACACAACCCAATAAAATTTACAATTAAAATTTAATAGTCTAAACAAAAATACTTAATTCTTCAAATTTATACATATATAAAAGTCAAAGTACAAAGTTTACATTTAAAATATCAAGTTTACATCTAAAAAGTTTAAGCCCAAACATCATCTTAGTTTAAAAACCAGTTTAAATCTTTAAATAAGTTAATAAAAATATTAAATAACTAAACATTTTTAGTAAAAATTCCAAATATAAAAAATCTTACATCTAAACCCATTAGTTTATGGGTAAATATTAATTGAAGTATAAAGGACTAAACCTAAAAATCAAAGACAATAACCTGCATATTCTCAGTCTGCTTAACTTTTAGTCTCAGTTTTAATATAATAGGCCTAATTCAAAATTATGTCAAAATATTTTTCAAATAAAATTTAAATCTAACATTATAACAACTAAAGTTTGCAATTAAATATTTTTTTTAATTATTATTATACATAAAAATATTTAACTTTTAATAACAAAAAAAAAAACTTACTACACAGTAAAACTATAACCAAAACATGCTACTAACCTCCACAAGTCATCCAAATATAGGTAAAGTCATACTTACTATTTCTATGTGAAGCAGAACCAACAAAAACACATTTATTCACTACAAAATGCTCATGCTAATACTCACTTTAACACCTAATATTACCTAAAACACTTTCTCTTCTTATTCTAAGGCTGTAACAATATTTACATTAACAACTAAAATATATATATATATATATATATATAATATTAGTTACAAAATATATATAATATTAGTCATTCAAATGCACATATTTCATAAAGCTTAAAAAAGTATTTGCTATCTAAACACAACATTACAAATATCACTTAGGCCTACTTTTAGTTTAACTTTAAACCACCTCCAGTTAAAACACTCATCATAATATTATATGTTCATATTTCATATAATAATTTCTCTCCCTATTCTAAAATTCTATCAATATTCACATTAAAAACTACAAATAACTATAATATTAGTTAAAATGCAAATACATTATAAAACTTAATATAATAATACACTATTTTTCTATCTTCAAAAGACACCAAAGATAGCAGCAGTGGTAGAAACAAAAGAGCAGACCAATGCAGCAAAAAAAAAAAAAAAAAAAAAAGGCTTGATGACCAACCATACTTTCACTACCAAGTACTGCTGTTTCTATACACTCAATACTGCTTGAAAGGGTTGATTATAACTCAGGCAGTAAAACTACCACCATAACGGTCCAGTGGCCTCCACAGTTATATTCCTGTCTTCAAACTAACAGGCCTAGCCGACACACTTTCTCTCACTATTCTAAAGCTGTCCTAGTATTCACATTAAAACTACAAATGGCTATATCAATAACAAATTATAAACATCAATGTATTTGCCATTAAGTTTCTACCACCTTCAATTAGAACACTGATCACATTATAAATTATATATATATAATTATGAAAATTTGTTAAATTTTTCATAAAATAATTGTTTAACATTACCCACACTTAATACATTATTACACATATTACATACAACCTATTTACAATATTTTTTAACATGTTATCAATTAAAATAATCATTACCTATTTAAAATCATAATTAATTAATTTTTTATTTCAGCTCCACCGCTCCACCAATCCTAATAATCCTTACACCCTTAGCACATACATTTTGGGTACTACTGAGACGATAGTAGGATGATTAACCAAAGATTACCACCGTAACCAGCCCTTTGTTAATACTTTCCCGAATGTTATTTGCCATTTTACTCACACCTATTTGACGTACCTGTGGTAAAATATTTCAATAGCCTGTTCACAGACCATAAAATCAAATTTGTTTTGAAAACAAACAACAAATAATCAGATTAAAAAAGTCCAATCTGTAATTTTTTAACTGGTAATCAAGGAAACGAGGGTAAAGTGTGGAATAGTTGTCGAGGAAACGGTGGGAATTGTGGGTAAAATGGCGCATATCAACAGGAGACAAAAAATTAACATGTTTTTATCATCCATAAGGAGTAGCCAACCTTTAATACATCTATTGAAATGGCGACCAAACTAAATATATAGTTTAAGCCAAGTATGAATGAGAGATGAGTGTAGGATGATTGTGTAGCCTTGTTACTGACTGACTAAGGCCACCATTCTCCTTAGACAGGGCTGTTAATTAATAGCCCAACAGCCAATAGTATCTAGGGACCTTTAGTTTAACGTGGTATCCGAAGCACAATTTCGAACTCCTATATACGAATTGGTCCAATTATGAGGATAGTGCGGACGTTAGTCCCCACCAGGGAATAACGCATCCACAAGCCATCGCTTATCCACAATTCTTGACTTCTAAGTAGCTGGATTGCAGGACGACCCCACAGTCCCAGTAGTTTAAACTCGTTTTTTCGACACTATAACTTTATCAATCTCTTTACTTAGCAGTACAGTAACAGTCTTTAAAGTAACTGCTATTAAAAAACAGCGTTGTAAACTTGTCAGTCAGTGAATGATCAATTAACGAAAAGTGGCAGTTGCAACTGTTCTCTACCAACCCATTTACTCCAAACATTTGTTATAAAAGATCTTTTATATTCTTGTACCAAGAATAAGTAACTGTATTTAGGAAAAATTGATTTATAATTAATTTCAAGATGGCAAGCTGATGCTTAATTTGAAATATGTCCCAACCACAATAAGTATTCCAGGAAATACCTATAACTATACTTTAAGTCCACATCAGAATTTTTCCAAGAAAGAACCGTCGCTCAGCCTAAACCCCTGCATTACCGATGGCGTTGCGGTGAACAGAACCTTTTAAAATGTCAATATTGTCTGCCCGATGTTTATAGTTTAGAGGGAAATACTGGAAAAAGCTTTTGCACTTGTATGAGACATACAACATACTCTGACAAGAAAACTAATATTTTTTGTAGATTTTTAAACTCAGTTCAGAGAGTTTTTAAAAGGCTTTGTTATTTTGTTAACATTAACAATTTTGTAGAATAACCTATGAAAAAATTAGTTTTAACACACTTACCCGCTTTATGCTTAAATTTTCAAACTATGAATTCACCATAAGAATGCTCTATACATGTCTTCTAACAATAAGTTCTTACAAAATTAGTTAAATAATAAATTCCGGGTTATACCTAGTGTAAAATAGATTTTTATCTGAATGTGTACTGGAAACAATTTTTTTTTGTTGATGCTATGGATATTTTTCGTATGACAGTCAGATTTCGATCTCAGGTTTATGCCCACGTGTACCGTATTGGCTATAATCTGATTGATGGGAAATTAATTGCACTTATTAGACGTGCACACCGAGACATGGAGGAGGTTTCCGGCAAAATTGACTACCGTTCTGCTTACAGCACATAACAAACATATTATATACTATAAATCTATACATATAGAGGGTCCCGGAACTCTCTGGAACCCTTTTGTGCATTTGTTCATTGCATGAAGACAGACATATTTTACAACATAACCATGGGTCTCCGCCTAGTTTTCTGTCTGTGCGTCCGTGTGTAATTTTTTCTTTACTCAAGAGATCTTTAAAACCGCTTGAGGAATTTAATTGAGACTTAACATGACTATTACGTACGTCAACACTGTTACTGATGAATTTGGCCTTTTCTTCATTTTTATGTTTCATAATTGCAGTAATTTTAAATTTTCAAAGTTAAATATCCAAAAAATTTTAACTATTATAAAAATAGTATAAAACAATTACATCGTGTATATTTTAATTTTCTACTCATAAATTCCAAGTTTATATACATTAGACTGTAACGGAAAAATTAAAAGTTTTCTAACCAAAAAATAAAATATTTTTGTCGTAATTTTTTAATTGAAACCCGGTTTTTATTTAGAAAAATCTCAACTTCCCGATATTTATGGTCATCTGTCTAAAAACTTGAAATTTCTGAATATTGAATTAAAATAACTTGGTATTTATGAAAAGACAATTAATATTTTACAAATTTACAAAAACGTGTCGTATACTGTACAACTTTGATAATATTTCAAAACTTTTAATTATTTAACTATGCACATTTAAAATGGCCACCATTTTGAAACAGAATAAGGTAGAAATGTCAAAATTAATAAGTAAAATACTCTCGACGTACATAATAGTCGTGCCAAGTTTCAAATCAAATTTTGAAGTAGTTTTAAAGATCTCATGAGCTAAGCCAAAATTACATACGGACGTACAAACAGAAAACTAGTCACCGGAGACCCATGGTTATGTTGTATTTATGTTTGTCTCGAAGCGAGGAACAAATATATAAATGGGATCTAGAGAGTTCTGTGACACCCGGCGCATAGTACTTGAAGCAGTTTTTGTGAATAGAGCGTGATCTTGCATCTTCACAAATTTAATGTTTGAGGTGTCAACAAAAGCTTTATCTCAATTCATAGGTTGCAATGAGATTTTAGATATTTTAATTTTTTATTCTGATTCTTATATTAAAATTTTATTTGATCCATGAGATCATAAGATCTATAAGATAGGGAAAATGTTGATTAAATATCAAAATAAAATATCGTCAGTAGTAATCAGAAAAACACATGTTAAAAGCTGAATTAATTGAAGAAATTGAACTACTGGCACTGAAATGTCAACTGTAATCCACAATAGGACTATATCAATGTACTGTAATACATTACCAAAAAAATAAAAAATATTTAAATTTTGCATGAACTTAGAATTTAACTGTATTTGGTCACAAAATATATTAAGTAACAGCCTCAACCCCAAGAAAAATTCTTGTTTTAATCTAAAAAAATTCAAAAATCTAACATTTTTAACTAGGTCTTCATTGGTAGTTATGTTGGTAATGAAACAACAAGGAACGGTAAGTTATAAAATTAAAACAGCAAACTACGTTCACATGATTTTTTAAACAGACTAGTATACGTATTGCTCGAAATCGAGCAATTTATTTTAATACAATACAAATGTTACTTTTACCTCTAAATCAATGACATCCGACCAATCCAATATTGTGAATATCTTTAATCACCAAAACTACAAGTATTTACAGCTGATTATTAACAGATGTTTAAAATGCTTTATTCAATTCCAATGTTATTTAAATGGAAAATTTTGAGATTTCAATGGTGGATAGCGCCTTTATTTTTAGTCCGATTCTCATCAGTTTTTGGCGGAAACAACTACAGACCAAGCCCTATCCAACGACACCAAAAACTTGAAAATCGGTTGAAAATTGTAGGAGGAGTTCTCAGGACAAAAAAAACCCTTAGCGTATTAAATAAGTATAGATGTGAAGTAGAAAAATATTTGGTAGAATACGATAACCAGTTTACTGTGAGACTACGTATAAAAAAGCAAATTAGCAATTAATTGCAGTATGCTAAAAATCTTAAAACAATTGTTTATATGAGAAAATATTTACAATTTTATCTCTAGTATTGGTTTTTTAGGGAGAGGGGGGTAAAATGCATTACGCTCACAAGTGGCCTGCCTGTAGTGTGGGGCTCCCCTAAAAACGGGTTTACCCACTAAAAAACCTCCTCTACTCTTTAGGATTCTAACCTGGAATTGTTCATCATATTACGTCAGGCTAGGCCTAAATTTGGCTTACGCCCGTGGGGCTCGCTCCTTATTCAGCCGCTCTATCAAGGGATCTGGGCCACCTAGCGGTCCAAATCGGTTTTATTTTCTAGGAGAATGCTCCGGACGAACTGTGATGAGCTATCCTAGTTGCCCTGATCCTCCAAGATCTTTATGCAGACCGAGTCCACCGAAAATGCCCCAAAAATTTGGGAGGCCTCCAGGCGGGGCCCTTCCCAACGGGGGCAGCAGAAAAAGATGTGCTTCGCATTGTCATGAACCCCTGGGCAATAAATGCAGTCCGGTGAACCGGTCTTGCCCATCCGGTTCAGGTAAGACAAAAAATAGCCGTTACCTGTCAGGAATTGGGTCAAAAAGTAGTCCACCTCCCCATGCCGCCGTTCCATCCACGGTTGGACCTACTTGATAAGTCACGCAGTCCATCGTTTCCGGGTTTCACCCGAAAATATTTAAAAATACATAATTACTACAGTAGGAAGTCAAAGAATTATTTGTGAGGATTGGTTAATACAACATTAAAAACGTGTAAGTCAATTGGCATTATGGGTTGATTTGTTTACACAAATAACCAAGTAAAATCACCACCGAGCAAGGTTTCATCCTCCGGGGTCCTGAAAAATGCAGAACATTGTGCTGTACAAGATCCATAGTATAGTATGAATTAACTAAATATGAGAGATTAAAAAATTCTCACAAACTTACAACTAAGTGTACAAGAATCAATAGTCATTTTTATTGAATGGGATCATACAAAATTTTAGATATGACATGCAGATTCATAATAAGTACTTAAGAATCATCTTCACCCCTGGGCCACTAGCCCATTGTTGCGAAGTTGGCAATGTTAATCATGCGGCTTTTAATGTAAAACATGGTATTTTATTCCCCTGTTTCGTACGCTGTTTTTCAACCGATTTTCTTTAAACTTGGTAAGTATTTAGTTGAATAGTTATATTAGGCCCCTCATAGCTCGAAATTTTGAAAATTTAACAAATATTACTAAGGAAAATCGAGTTACTTTGCAACGTCACAGAGAGTAATATTTTTTAAATTTTCAAAATTTCGAAGTACGAGAGGCTTAATATAACTATTCAACCAAACACTTACCAAGTTTAAAGAAAATTGGTTGAAAACTGCGTCCAAAACAGGGGAATAAAATACCATGTTTTGCATTAAAAGCCGCATGGTTAACATTGCCGACTGCGCAACAATGGGCTACTGGCACGGGGGTGGAGATGACTCTAAAGGAAACAGATGTACAAGCTGTACATTATGTCTTTTATTTACATAAGTATTATAATAAGTGAACGCTTAAATACGCGAGGATGTAAATTTTCTCTAGTAAAGTTTTCCTGATTAACAAAGTGCGTTACAGGAAACCTCGATATTATTTCATTTGGCCCGTTAAAATATACAAATAACCTTTTCACAGTGAACATTCAGTTAATAAAAGCAAATCGATCGATTTTAGGGCTTTTGAGAGCTTACGCTTGAAAGCATTTATGTGTATTTAAATAATTAATTATATTTAGCTTATTAATTATGATCAGCAATAATTAAAAAAATAATGCTCCGAAAATTCCTTATAACTGGTTTTTAAATAATGATTAAATACCTTGAAACCTTTTTCTATAAAACTTGTGGGAATTAAGGGATATGTTTTTGTCTTTAATGATTACTTTTAATCCAGCTTCAGCATAGAAAAAATATAGACATGAGAATAGCTTTTTTAATTTTCAAGTTATATTATTCATATTTAGTGTACACAAAAGCACAATATAGATTGTTGTAGTACAATGACAAATGTCTCTGGAAACATTTCTCTTCGTTCGCTGGTCCACAGAAGCACAGCACCAAGGTTTATGAAACTCGGAGACTGGAACGGATGTATCAAGATCGGTGCGTTGATTGATGAGTTACTGGTTGTAGCTGAAATTGTCACTTCTGATTCGGCCCCGACTTGTAGTGGAAACTACATCGAATATAAAAATATCTCTGTATACTTTGACGACTTTCTATTTGTAGCAGCTGATATTGTAAATTCTGCACATTTACAAAGTACTTCAAAATATAAAAATGTAAATGTAAATGTGTAAATTTATTTGCACCTGTAATCGATAGTCGGTGTTAATGCAGGAAAATATATTGGAGTTTGATTCATGTACGATCAATATTTTTTTGTTTATGCTATACTGAGTAATACAAATAGTTTTATGGAAAATAAAAAACCCATTACATTTTTTGTCCATCCTGGAAATCATACCGTTCGCCACTGGAAATTGAGTACTAAACGCTAACCCGTAGGCTACCCTAATGCCCAAAGTAGTTTTAAGGACCATAGTAAAAATAGTTTTGATAGTTCTTCTAAATCAGAATATATGTTACACTAACATAACTTCCTATATAACATTTTAAAGAAGATTGTAAAAGATCGATAAGAGTGATGGATGAGTCAGTGCTCGTATCTGATACTATCTCTTGTAATTTACTTGACATTTGTATAGAAGATTCTAGCGAAATACGAGTAAAAAGGTAAAATAGTGTGATTGAAGTGTGGTAGCGTTCCTTTGGCCAGAGTATTTTACACCGGAAACAGGATATTTTATCTCCCCCTTTCTTGAATGTGTATCATAGAGTACCACATTCAAGTGATTCTTTCAACAGCCCCTTGACTATGCAGGCAAAAAAAAATACTCTATCCCTTTCACCCCCTCTTAAATGGTAACGCTAGTGGACTTTTAATACTGCATTTTATGGTTATTTAAAAAATTTTAAATTACAGCATTTTCACAGTAAGGCGGCCATCTTTAAAAAAATCAAATTTAAATAATCAACTGGTATGTAATTGTTTATTTATGAGCAATTTCACGACCTTTATGTTCTTTGGTACATCTCTCTAAATCTAATGATTGGGCAGTTGAAGTTCAAATTTTGTTCGTAGGACATAATTTAAATCTCTATATCTGAAAAACCGTTCCGTAAAACATTTATTTAAGAACAAAAATATATTCATTCAATATTTTAAAAACATTTTTCTCATAATAACATATAATTTATGTTTCTAAACTTCATTATTTTCCCACTATATTGAAAATAAGTTTATGCGTGGGTAAATGGTAATTTTTATCAGTTAAGTGTTCTTAAAACATAATGTTTGCTTCAATGCTACTAACTGATACTGTCTCTTGTAATGTAGACGGTATTTGTATCGAAGATTGCAGTTGGATGTAAGAGATCGATAATAGTGTGATTGATGAGACAGTGATTGTAGCTGATACTGTCTCTTGTAATTTAGTCGGTGTTCTAATTGAAGATTGTTGTGAGATGTAAGGGTTCGATAATAGTGTGATATATGAGGCAGTGATTGTAGCTGATACTGTCCCTTGTAATTTAGTCGGTATATGTATCGAAGATTTTCGTGAGATGTGAGAGATCGTTAATAGTGTGATTGATGAGACAGTGATTGTGGCTGATACTGTCTCTTGTAATTTAGTCGGGGTTCTAATTGAAGATTATTGTGAGATGTAAGGGTTCGATAATAGTGTGATATATGAGGCAGTGATTGTAGCTGATACTGTCTCTTGTAATTTAGTCGGTGTTCTAACTGAAGATTGTTGTGAGATGTAAGGGTTCGATAATAGTGTGATATATGAGGCAGTGATTGTAGCTGATACTGTCTCTTGTAATTTAGTCGGTATATGTATCGAAGATTTTCGTGAGATGTGAGAGATCGATAATAGAGTGTTTGATGAGGCAGTGATGTAGCTGATACTGTCTCTCGTAATTTAGTCGGTGTTCTAATTGAAGATTGTTGTGAGATGTAAGGGTTCGATAATAGTGTGATATATGAGGCAGTGATTGTAGCTGATACTGTCTCTTGTAATTTAGTCGGTATATGTATCGATGATTTTCGTGAGATGTGAGAGATCGATAATAGAGTGTTTGATGAGGCAGTGATGTAGCTGATACTGTCTCTCGTAATTTAGTCGGTGTTCTAATTGAAGATTGTTGTGAGATGTAAGGGTTCGATAATAGTGTGATATATGAGGCAGTGATTGTAGCTGATACTGTCTCTTGTAATTTAGTCGGTATATGTATCGAAGATTTTCGTGAGATGTGAGAGATCGATAATAGAGTGTTTGATGAGGCAGTGATGTAGCTGATACTGTCTCTCGTAATTTAGTCGGTGTTCTAATTGAAGATTGTTGTGAGATGTAAGGGTTCGATAATAGTGTGATATATGAGGCAGTGATTGTAGCTGATACTGTCTCTTGTAATTTAGTCGGTATGTGTATCGAAGATTTTCGTGAGATGTGAGAGATCGATAATAGTGTGATTGATGAGACAGTGATTGTAGCTGATACTGTCTCTTGTAATTTAGTCGGTGTTCTAATTGAAGATTGTTGTGAGATGTAAGGGTTCGATAATAGTGTGATATATGAGGCAGTGATTGTAGCTGATACTGTCTCTTGTAATTTAGTCGGTGTTCTAATTGAAGATTGTTGTGAGATGTAAGGGTTCGATAATAGTGTGATATATGAGGCAGTGATTGTAGCTGATACTGTCTCTTGTAATTTAGTCGGTATATGTATCGAAGATTTTCGTGAGATGTGAGAGATCGATAATAGAGTGTTTGATGAGGCAGTGATGTAGCTGATACTGTCTCTCGTAATGTAGTCGGTATTTGTTTTGAAGATTTTAGTTAGATGTAACAGCTCGATAATAGATTGATAAGACAGTGATTGTAGCTGATACTAGCTCTTGTAATGTTGTAGGTATTTGTATCGAAGATTTTCGTGAGATGTAAGAGTTCGATAATAGAGTGTTTGATGAGGCAGTGATGTAGCTGATACTGTCTCTTATAATGTAGTCGGCATTTGTATCGAAGATTTTCGTGAGATGTGAGAGAACAATAATAGAGTGTTTGATGAGGCAGTGATTGTAGCTGATACTGTCTCTTGTAATGTAGTCGGCATTTGTATCGAAGATTTTCGTGAGATGTGAAAGAACGATAATAGAGTGTTTAATGAGGCAGTGATGTAGCTGATACTGTCTCTTGTAATGTAGTCGGCATTTGTATCGAAGATTTTCGTGAGATGTGAGAGAACGATGATAGAGTGTTTAATGAGGCAGTGATGTAGCTGATACTGTCTCTTGTAATGTAGTCGGCATTTGTATCGAAGATTTTCGTGAGATGTGAGAGAACGATAATAGAGTGTTTAATGAGGCAGTGATGTAGCTGATACTGTCTCTTGTAATGTAGTCGGTATATGTATCGATGATTTTCGTGAGATGTGAAAGAACGATAATAGAGTGTTTGATGAGGCAGTGATGTAGCTGATACTGTCTCTTATAATGTAGTCGGCATTTGTATCGAAGATTTTCGTGAGATGTGAGAGAACGATAATAGAGTGTTTGATGAGGCAGTGATGTAGCTGATACTGTCTCTTGTAATGTAGTCGGCATTTGTATCGAAGATTTTCGTGAGATGTGAGAGAACGATAATAGAGTGTTTGATGAGGCAGTGATGTAGCTGATACTGTCTCTTATAATGTAGTTGGTATTTGTTATGAAGATTTTAGTTAGATCTAACAACTCCATAATAGTTAGATTGATAAGGCAGTGATTGTTGCCGATACTAGCTCTTGTAATGTTGTTGGTATTTGTATGGAAGATTGCAGTTACATGTAAGAGTTCGATAATAGAGTGTTTGATGAGGCAGTGATTGTAGCTGATACTGTCTCTTATAATGTAGTCGGCATTTGTATCGAAGATTTTCGTGAGATGTGAGAGAACGATAATAGAGTGTTTGATGAGGCAGTGATTGTAGCTGATACTGTCTCTTGTAATTCAGTCGATATCATTATCAAAGATTGTGGTGAGATGTGAGAGAACGATAATAGAGTGTTTAATGAGGCAGTGATGTAGCTGATACTGTCTCTTGTAATGTAGTCGGCATTTGTATCGAAGATTTTCGTGAGATGTGAGAGAACGATAATAGAGTGTTTAATGAGGCAGTGATGTAGCTGATACTGTCTCTTGTAATGTAGTCGGTATATGTATCGAAGATTTTCGTGAGATGTGAGAGAACGATAATAGAGTGTTTGATGAGGCAGTGATGTAGCTGATACTGTCTCTTATAATGTCGGCATTTGTATCGAAGATTTTCGTGAGATGTGAGAGAACGATAATAGAGTGTTTGATGAGGCAGTGATGTAGCTGATACTGTCTCTTGTAATGTGGTCGGCATTTGTATCGAAGATTTTCGTGAGATGTGAGAGAACGATAATAGAGTGTTTGATGAGGCAGTGATGTAGCTGATACTGTCTCTTATAATGTAGTTGGTATTTGTTATGAAGATTTTAGTTAGATCTAACAACTCCATAATAGTTAGATTGATAAGGCAGTGATTGTTGCTGATACTAGCTCTTGTAATGTTGTTGGTATTTGTATGGAAGATTGCAGTTACATGTAAGAGTTCGATAATAGAGTGTTTGATGAGGCAGTGATGTAGCTGATACTGTCCCTTGTAATTTAGTCGGTGTTCTAATTGAAGATTGTTGTGAGATGTAAGGGTTCGATAATAGTGTGATATATGAGGCAGTGATTGTAGCTGATACTGTCTCTTGTAATTTAGTCGGTATATGTATCGAAGATTTTCGTGAGATGTGAGAGATCGATAATAGAGTGTTTGATGAGGCAGTGATGTAGCTGATACTGTCTCTCGTAATTTAGTCGGTGTTCTAATTGAAGATTGTTGTGAGATGTAAGGGTTCGATAATAGTGTGATTGATGAGACAGTGATTGTAGCTGATACTGTCTCTTGTAATGTAGTCGGTGTTCTAATTGAAGATTGTTGTGAGATGTAAGGGTTCGATAATAGAGTGTTTGATGAGGCAGTGATGTAGCTGATACTGTCTCTCGTAATTTAGTCGGTATTTGTTTTGAAGATTTTAGTTGGATGTAACAGCTCGATAATAGATTGATAAGACAGTGATTGTTGCTAATACTAGCTCTTGTAATGTTGTTGGTATTTGTATCGAAGATTTTCGTGAGATGTAAGAGTTCGATAATAGAGTGTTTGATGAGGCAGTGATGTAGCTGATACTGTCTCTTATAATGTAGTCGGCATTTGTATCGAAGATTTTCGTGAGATGTGAGAGAACGATAATAGAGTGTTTGATGAGGCAGTGATTGTAGCTGATACTGTCTCTTGTAATGTAGTCGGCATTTGTATCGAAGATTTTCGTGAGATGTGAGAGAACGATAATAGAGTGTTTAATGAGGCAGTGAAGTAGCTGATACTGTCTCTTGTAATGTAGTCGGCATTTGTATCGAAGATTTTCGTGAGATGTGAGAGAACGATGATAGAGTGTTTAATGAGGCAGTGATGTAGCTGATACTGTCTCTTGTAATGTAGTCGGCATTTGTATCGAAGATTTTCGTGAGATGTGAGAGAACGATAATAGAGTGTTTAATGAGGCAGTGATGTAGCTGATACTGTCTCTTGTAATGTAGTCGGCATTTGTATCGAAGATTTTCGTGAGATGTGAGAGAACGATGATAGAGTGTTTAATGAGGCAGTGATGTAGCTGATACTGTCTCTTGTAATGTAGTCGGCATTTGTATCGAAGATTTTCGTGAGATGTGAGAGAACGATAATAGAGTGTTTAATGAGGCAGTGATGTAGCTGATACTGTCTCTTGTAATGTAGTTGGTATATGTATCGAAGATTTTCGTGAGATGTGAGAGAACGATAATAGAGTGTTTGATGAGGCAGTGATGTAGCTGATACTGTCTCTTGTAGTGTAGTCGGCATTTGTATCGAAGATTTTCGTGAGATGTGAGAGAATGATAATAGAGTGTTTGATGAGGCAGTGATGTAGCTGATACTGTCTCTTATAATGTAGTTGGTATTTGTTATGAAGATTTTAGTTAGATCTAACAACTCCATAATAGTTAGATTGATAAGGCAGTGATTGTTGCTGATACTAGCTCTTGTAATGTTGTTGGTATTTGTATGGAAGATTGCAGTTACATGTAAGAGTTCGATAATAGAGTGTTTGATGAGGCAGTGATTGTAGCTGATACTGTCTCTTATAATGTAGTCGGCATTTGTATCGAAGATTTTCGTGAGATGTGAGAGATCGATAATAGAGTGTTTGATGAGGCAGTGATGTAGCTGATACTGTCTCTTGTAATTTAGTCGGTGTTCTAATTGAAGATTGTTGTGAGATGTAAGGGTTCGATAATAGTGTGATATATGAGGCAGTGATTGTAGCTGATACTGTCTCTTGTAATTTAGTCTGTATATGTATCATAGATTTTCGTGAGATGTGAGAGATCGATAATAGAGTGTTTGATGAGGCAGTGATGTAGCTGATACTGTCTCTCGTAATTTAGTCTGTGTTCTAATTGAAGATTGTTGTGAGATGTAAGGGTTCGATAATAGTGTGATATATGAGGCAGTGATTGTAGCTGATACTGTCTCTTGTAATTTAGTCGGTATATGTATCGAAGATTTTCGTGAGATGTGAGAGATCGATAATAGTGTGATTGATGAGACAATGATTGTAGCTGATACTGTCTCTTGTAATTTAGTCGGTGTTCTAATTGAAGATTGTTGTGAGATGTAATTGTTCGATAATAGTGTGATATATGAGGCAGTGATTGTAGCTGATACTGTCTCTTGTAATTTAGTCGGTGTTCTAATTGAAGATTGTTGTGAGATGTAAGGGTTCGATAATAGTGTGATATATGAGGCAGTGATTGTAGCTGATACTGTCTCTTGTAATTTAGTAGGTATATGTATCGAAGATTTTCGTGAGATGTGAGAGATCGATAATAGAGTGTTTGATGAGGCAGTGATGTAGCTGATACTGTCTTTCGTAATGTAGTCGGCATTTGTATCGAAGATTTTCGTGAGATGTGAGAGAACGATAATAGAGTGTTTGATGAGGCAGTGATTGTAGCTGATACTGTCTCTTGTAATGTAGTCGGCATTTGTATCGAAGATTTTCGTGAGATGTGAGAGAACGATAATAGAGTGTTTAATGAGGCAGTGATGTAGCTGATACTGTCTCTTGTAATGTAGTCGGCATTTGTATCGAATATTTTCGTGAGATGTGAGAGAACGATGATAGAGTGTTTAATGAGGCAGTGATGTAGCTGATACTGTCTCTTGTAATGTAGTCGGCATTTGTATCGAAGATTTTCGTGAGATGTGAGAGAACGATAATAGAGTGTTTAATGAGGCAGTGATGTAGCTGATACTGTCTCTTGTAATGTAGTCGGTATATGTATCGAAGATTTTCGTGAGATGTGAGAGAACGATAATAGAGTGTTTGATGAGGCAGTGATGTAGCTGATACTGTCTCTTATAATGCAGTCGGCATTTGTATCGAAGATTTTCGTGAGATGTGAGAGAACGATAATAGAGTGTTTGATGAGGCAGTGATGTAGCTGATACTGTCTCTTGTAATGTAGTCGGCATTTGTATCGAAGATTTTCGTGAGATGTGAGAGAACGATAATAGAGTGTTTGATGAGGCAGTGATGTAGCTGATACTGTCTCTTATAATGTAGTTGGTATTTGTTATGAAGATTTTAGTTAGATCTAACAACTCCATAATAGTTAGATTGATAAGGCAGTGATTGTTGCTGATACTAGCTCTTGTAATGTTGTTGGTATTTGTATGGAAGATTGCAGTTACATGTAAGAGTTCGATAATAGAGTGTTTGATGAGGCAGTGATTGTAGCTGATACTGTCTCTTATAATGTAGTCGGCATTTGTATCGAAGATTTTCGTGAGATGTGAGAGAACGATAATAGAGTGTTTGATGAGGCAGTGATTGTAGCTGATACTGTCTCTTGTAATTCAGTCGATATCATTATCAAAGATTGTGGTGAGATGTGAGAGAACGATAATAGAGTGTTTAATGAGGCAGTGATGTAGCTGATACTGTCTCTTGTAATGTAGTCGGCATTTGTATCGAAGATTTTCGTGAGATGTGAGAGAACGATGATAGAGTGTTTAATGAGGCAGTGATGTAGCTGATACTGTCTCTTGTAATGTAGTCGGCATTTGTATCGAAGATTTTCGTGAGATGTGAGAGAACGATAATAGAGTGTTTAATGAGGCAGTGATGTAGCTGATACTGTCTCTTGTAATGTAGTCGGTATATGTATCGAAGATTTTCGTGAGATGTGAGAGAACGATAATAGAGTGTTTGATGAGGCAGTGATGTAGCTGATACTGTCTCTTATAATGTCGGCATTTGTATAGAAGATTTTAGTGAGATGTGAGAGAACGATAATAGAGTGTTTGATGAGGCAGTGATGTAGCTGATACTGTCTCTTGTAATGTAGTCGGCATTTGTATCGAAGATTTTCGTGAGATGTGAGAGAACGATAATAGCGTGTTTGATGAGGCAGTGATGTAGCTGATACTGTCTCTCGTAATGTAGTCGGTATTTGTTTTGAAGATTTTAGTTAGATGTAACAGCTCGATAATAGATTGATAAGACAGTGATTGTTGCTGATACTAGCTCTTGTAATGTTGTTGGTATTTGTATCGAAGATTTTCGTGAGATGTAAGAGTTCGATAATAGAGTGTTTGATGAGGCAGTGATGTAGCTGATACTGTCTCTTGTAATGTAGTCGGCATTTGTATCGAAGATTTTCGTGAGATGTGAGAGAACGATAATAGAGTGTTTGATGAGGCAGTGATGAAGCTGATACTGTCTCTTATAATGTAGTTGGTATTTGTTATGAAGATTTTAGTTAGATCTAACAACTCCATAATAGTTAGATTGATAAGGGAGTGATTGTTGCTGATACTAGCTCTTGTAATGTTGTTGGTATTTGTATGGAAGATTGCAGTTACATGTAAGAGTTCGATAATAGAGTGTTTGATGAGGCAGTGATGTAGCTGATACTGTCTCTTGTAATTTAGTCGGTGTTCTAATTGAAGATTGTTGTGAGATGTAAGGGTTCGATAATATTGTGATATATGAGGCAGTGATTGTAGCTGATACTGTCTCTTGTAATTTAGTCGGTATATGTATCGAAGATTTTCGTGAGATGTGAGAGATCGATAATAGAGTGTTTGATGAGGCAGTGATGTAGCTGATACTGTCTCTCGTAATTTAGTCGGTGTTCTAATTGAAGATTGTTGTGAGATGTAAGGGTTCGATAATAGTGTGATATATGAGGCAGTGATTGTAGCTGATACTGTCTCTTGTAATTTAGTCGGTATATGTATCGAAGATTTTTGTGAGATGTGAGAGATCGATAATAGTGTGATTGATGAGACAGTGATTGTAGCTGATACTGTCTCTTGTAATTTAGTCGGTGTTCTAATTGAAGATTGTTGTGAGATTTAAGGGTTCGATAATAGTGTGATATATGAGGCAGTGATTGTAGCTAATACTGTCTCTTGTAATTTAGTCGGTGTTCTAATTGAAGATTGTTGTGAGATGTAAGGGTTCGATAATAATGAGATATATGAGGCAGTGATTGTAGCTGATACTGTCTCTTGTAATTTAGTCGGTATATGTATCGAAGATTTTCGTGAGATGTGAGAGATCGATAATAGAGTGTTTGATGAGGCAGTGATGTAGCTGATACTGTCTCTCGTAATGTAGTCGGTATTTGTTTTGAAGATTTTAGTTAGATGTAACAGCTCGATAATAGATTGATAAGACAGTGATTGTTGCTGATACTTGCTCTTGTAATGTTGTTGGTATTTGTATCGAAGATTTTCGTGAGATGTAAGAGTTCGATAATAGAGTGTTTGATGAGGCAGTGATGTAGCTGATACTGTCTCTTATAATGTAGTCGGCATTTGTATCGAAGATTTTCGTGAGATGTGAGAGAACGATAATAGAGTGTTTGATGAGGCAGTGATTGTAGCTGATACTGTCTCTTGTAATGTAGTCGGCATTAGTATCGAAGATTTTCGTGAGATGTGAGAGAACGATAATAGAGTGTTTAATGAGGCAGTGATGTAGCTGATACTGTCGCTTGTAATGTAGTCGGCATTTGTATCGAAGATTTTCGTGAGATGTGAGAGAACGATGATAGAGTGTTTAATGAGGCAGTGATGTAGCTGATACTGTCTCTTGTAATGTAGTCGGCATTTGTATCGAAGATTTTCGTGAGATGTGAGAGAACGATAATAGAGTGTTTAATGAGGCAGTGATGTAGATGATACTGTCTCTTGTAATGTAGTCGGCATTTGTATCGAAGATTTTCGTGAGATGTGAGAGAACGATAATAGAGTGTTTAATGAGGCAGTGATGTAGCTGATACTGTCTCTTGTAATGTAGTCGGCATTTGTATCGAAGATTTTCGTGAGATGTGAGAGAACGATGATAGAGTGTTTAATGAGGCAGTGATGTAGCTGATACTGTCTCTTGTAATGTAGTCGGCATTTGTATCGAAGATTTTCGTGAGATGTGAGAGAACGATAATAGAGTGTTTAATGAGGCAGTGATGTAGCTGATACTGTCTCTTGTAATGTAGTCGGTATATGTATCGAAGACTTTCGTGAGATGTGAGAGAACGATAATAGAGTGTTTGATGAGGCAGTGATGTAGCTGATACTGTCTCTTATAATGTAGTCGGCATTTGTATCGAAGATATTCGTGAGATGTGAGAGAACGATAATAGAGTGTTTGATGAGGCAGTGATGTAGCTGATACTGTCTCTTGTAATGTAGTCGGCATTTGTATCGAAGATTTTCGTGAGATGTGAGAGAACGATAATAGAGTGTTTGATGAGGCATTTGTTGTCGGTATTTGTTTTGAAGATTTTAGTTAGATGTAACAGCTCGATAATAGATTGATAAGACAGTGATTGTTGCTGATACTGTCTCTTATAATGTAGTTGGTATTTGTTATGAAGATTTTAGTTAGATCTAACAACTCCATAATAGTTAGATTGATAAGGCAGTGATTGTTGCTGATACTAGCTCTTGTAATGTTGTTGGTATTTGTATGGAAGATTGCAGTTACATGTAAGAGTTCGATAATAGAGTGTTTGATGAGGCAGTGATGTAGCTGATACTGTCTCTTATAATGTAGTCGGCATTTGTATCGAAGATTTTCGTGAGATGTGAGAGAACGATAATAGAGTGTTTGATGAGGCAGTGATTGTAGCTGATACTGTCTCTTGTAATGTAGTCGGCATTAGTATCGAAGATTTTCGTGAGATGTGAGAGAACGATAATAGAGTGTTTAATGAGGCAGTGATGTAGCTGATACTGTCGCTTGTAATGTAGTCGGCATTTGTATCGAAGATTTTCGTGAGATGTGAGAGAACGATGATAGAGTGTTTAATGAGGCAGTGATGTAGCTGATACTGTCTCTTGTAATGTAGTCGGCATTTGTATCGAAGATTTTCGTGAGATGTGAGAGAACGATAATAGAGTGTTTAATGAGGCAGTGATGTAGATGATACTGTCTCTTGTAATGTAGTCGGCATTTGTATCGAAGATTTTCGTGAGATGTGAGAGAACGATAATAGAGTGTTTAATGAGGCAGTGATGTAGCTGATACTGTCTCTTGTAATGTAGTCGGCATTTGTATCGAAGATTTTCGTGAGATGTGAGAGAACGATGATAGAGTGTTTAATGAGGCAGTGATGTAGCTGATACTGTCTCTTGTAATGTAGTCGGCATTTGTATCGAAGATTTTCGTGAGATGTGAGAGAACGATAATAGAGTGTTTAATGAGGCAGTGATGTAGCTGATACTGTCTCTTGTAATGTAGTCGGTATATGTATCGAAGACTTTCGTGAGATGTGAGAGAACGATAATAGAGTGTTTGATGAGGCAGTGATGTAGCTGATACTGTCTCTTATAATGTAGTCGGCATTTGTATCGAAGATATTCGTGAGATGTGAGAGAACGATAATAGAGTGTTTGATGAGGCAGTGATGTAGCTGATACTGTCTCTTGTAATGTAGTCGGCATTTGTATCGAAGATTTTCGTGAGATGTGAGAGAACGATAATAGAGTGTTTGATGAGGCATTTGTTGTCGGTATTTGTTTTGAAGATTTTAGTTAGATGTAACAGCTCGATAATAGATTGATAAGACAGTGATTGTTGCTGATACTGTCTCTTATAATGTAGTTGGTATTTGTTATGAAGATTTTAGTTAGATCTAACAACTCCATAATAGTTAGATTGATAAGGCAGTGATTGTTGCTGATACTAGCTCTTGTAATGTTGTTGGTATTTGTATGGAAGATTGCAGTTACATGTAAGAGTTCGATAATAGAGTGTTTGATGAGGCAGTGATTGTAGCTGATACTGTCTCTTATAATGTAGTCGGCATTTGTATCGAAGATTTTCGTGAGATGTGAGAGAACGATAATAGAGTGTTTGATGAGGCAGTGATTGTAGCTGATACTGTCTCTTGTAATTCAGTCGATATCATTATCAAAGATTGTGGTGAGATGTGAGAGAACGATAATAGAGTGTTTAATGAGGCAGTGATGTAGCTGATACTGTCTCTTGTAATGTAGTCGGCATTTGTATCGAAGATTTTCGTGAGATGTGAGAGAACGATGATAGAGTGTTTAATGAGGCAGTGATGTAGCTGATACTGTCTCTTGTAATGTAGTCGGCATTTGTATCGAAGATTTTCGTGAGATGTGAGAGAACGATAATAGAGTGTTTAATGAGGCAGTGATGTAGCTGATACTGTCTCTTGTAATGTAGTCGGTATATGTATCGAAGATTTTCGTGAGATGTGAGAGAACGATAATAGAGTGTTTGATGAGGCAGTGATGTAGCTGATACTGTCTCTTATAATGTCGGCATTTGTATCGAAGATTTTAGTGAGATGTGAGAGAACGATAATAGAGTGTTTGATGAGGTAGTGATGTAGCTGACACTGTCTCTTGTAATGTAGTCGGCATTTGTATCGAAGATTTTCGTGAGATGTGAGAGAACGATAATAGCGTGTTTGATGAGGCAGTGATGTAGCTGATACTGTCTCTCGTAATGTAGTCGGTATTTGTTTTGAAGATTTTAGTTAGATGTAACAGCTCGATAATAGATTGATAAGACAGTGATTGTTGCTGATACTAGCTCTTGTAATGTTGTTGGTATTTGTATCGAAGATTTTCGTGAGATGTAAGAGTTCGATAATAGAGTGTTTGATGAGGCAGTGATGTAGCTGATACTGTCTCTTGTAATGTAGTCGGCATTTGTATCGAAGATTTTCGTGAGATGTGAGAGAACGATAATAGAGTGTTTGATGAGGCAGTGATGTAGCTGATACTGTCTCTTATAATGTAGTTGGTATTTGTTATGAAGATTTTAGTTAGATCTAACAACTCCATAATAGTTAGATTGATAAGGGAGTGATTGTTGCTGATACTAGCTCTTGTAATGTTGTTGGTATTTGTATGGAAGATTGCAGTTACATGTAAGAGTTCGATAATAGAGTGTTTGATGAGGCAGTGATGTAGCTGATACTGTCTCTTGTAATTTAGTCGGTGTTCTAATTGAAGATTGTTGTGAGATGTAAGGGTTCGATAATATTGTAATATATGAGGCAGTGATTGTAGCTGATACTGTCTCTTGTAATTTAGTCGGTATATGTATCGAAGATTTTCGTGAGATGTGAGAGATCGATAATAGAGTGTTTGATGAGGCAGTGATGTAGCTGATACTGTCTCTCGTAATTTAGTCGGTGTTCTAATTGAAGATTGTTGTGAGATGTAAGGGTTCGATAATAGTGTGATATATGAGGCAGTGATTGTAGCTGATACTGTCTCTTGTAATTTAGTCGGTATATGTATCGAAGATTTTCGTGAGATGTGAGAGATCGATAATAGTGTGATTGATGAGACAGTGATTGTAGCTGATACTGTCTCTTGTAATTTAGTCGGTGTTCTAATTGAAGATTGTTGTGAGATTTAAGGGTTCGATAATAGTGTGATATATGAGGCAGTGATTGTAGCTGATACTGTCTCTTGTAATTTAGTCGGTGTTCTAATTGAAGATTGTTGTGAGATGTAAGGGTTCGATAATAATGAGATATATGAGGCAGTGATTGTAGCTGATACTGTCTCTTGTAATTTAGTCGGTATATGTATCGAAGATTTTCGTGAGATGTGAGAGATCGATAATAGAGTGTTTGATGAGGCAGTGATGTAGCTGATACTGTCTCTCGTAATGTAGTCGGTATTTGTTTTGAAGATTTTAGTTAGATGTAACAGCTCGATAATAGATTGATAAGACAGTGATTGTTGCTGATACTTGCTCTTGTAATGTTGTTGGTATTTGTATCGAAGATTTTCGTGAGATGTAAGAGTTCGATAATAGAGTGTTTGATGAGGCAGTGATGTAGCTGATACTGTCTCTTATAATGTAGTCGGCATTTGTATCGAAGATTTTCGTGAGATGTGAGAGAACGATAATAGAGTGTTTGATGAGGCAGTGATTGTAGCTGATACTGTCTCTTGTAATGTAGTCGGCATTAGTATCGAAGATTTTCGTGAGATGTGAGAGAACGATAATAGAGTGTTTAATGAGGCAGTGATGTAGCTGATACTGTCGCTTGTAATGTAGTCGGCATTTGTATCGAAGATTTTCGTGAGATGTGAGAGAACGATGATAGAGTGTTTAATGAGGCAGTGATGTAGCTGATACTGTCTCTTGTAATGTAGTCGGCATTTGTATCGAAGATTTTCGTGAGATGTGAGAGAACGATAATAGAGTGTTTAATGAGGCAGTGATGTAGATGATACTGTCTCTTGTAATGTAGTCGGCATTTGTATCGAAGATTTTCGTGAGATGTGAGAGAACGATAATAGAGTGTTTAATGAGGCAGTGATGTAGCTGATACTGTCTCTTGTAATGTAGTCGGCATTTGTATCGAAGATTTTCGTGAGATGTGAGAGAACGATGATAGAGTGTTTAATGAGGCAGTGATGTAGCTGATACTGTCTCTTGTAATGTAGTCGGCATTTGTATCGAAGATTTTCGTGAGATGTGAGAGAACGATAATAGAGTGTTTAATGAGGCAGTGATGTAGCTGATACTGTCTCTTGTAATGTAGTCGGTATATGTATCGAAGACTTTCGTGAGATGTGAGAGAACGATAATAGAGTGTTTGATGAGGCAGTGATGTAGCTGATACTGTCTCTTATAATGTAGTCGGCATTTGTATCGAAGATATTCGTGAGATGTGAGAGAACGATAATAGAGTGTTTGATGAGGCAGTGATGTAGCTGATACTGTCTCTTGTAATGTAGTCGGCATTTGTATCGAAGATTTTCGTGAGATGTGAGAGAACGATAATAGAGTGTTTGATGAGGCATTTGTTGTCGGTATTTGTTTTGAAGATTTTAGTTAGATGTAACAGCTCGATAATAGATTGATAAGACAGTGATTGTTGCTGATACTGTCTCTTATAATGTAGTTGGTATTTGTTATGAAGATTTTAGTTAGATCTAACAACTCCATAATAGTTAGATTGATAAGGCAGTGATTGTTGCTGATACTAGCTCTTGTAATGTTGTTGGTATTTGTATGGAAGATTGCAGTTACATGTAAGAGTTCGATAATAGAGTGTTTGATGAGGCAGTGATGTAGCTGATACTGTCTCTTATAATGTAGTCGGCATTTGTATCGAAGATTTTCGTGAGATGTGAGAGAACGATAATAGAGTGTTTGATGAGGCAGTGATTGTAGCTGATACTGTCTCTTGTAATGTAGTCGGCATTAGTATCGAAGATTTTCGTGAGATGTGAGAGAACGATAATAGAGTGTTTAATGAGGCAGTGATGTAGCTGATACTGTCGCTTGTAATGTAGTCGGCATTTGTATCGAAGATTTTCGTGAGATGTGAGAGAACGATGATAGAGTGTTTAATGAGGCAGTGATGTAGCTGATACTGTCTCTTGTAATGTAGTCGGCATTTGTATCGAAGATTTTCGTGAGATGTGAGAGAACGATAATAGAGTGTTTAATGAGGCAGTGATGTAGATGATACTGTCTCTTGTAATGTAGTCGGCATTTGTATCGAAGATTTTCGTGAGATGTGAGAGAACGATAATAGAGTGTTTAATGAGGCAGTGATGTAGCTGATACTGTCTCTTGTAATGTAGTCGGCATTTGTATCGAAGATTTTCGTGAGATGTGAGAGAACGATGATAGAGTGTTTAATGAGGCAGTGATGTAGCTGATACTGTCTCTTGTAATGTAGTCGGCATTTGTATCGAAGATTTTCGTGAGATGTGAGAGAACGATAATAGAGTGTTTAATGAGGCAGTGATGTAGCTGATACTGTCTCTTGTAATGTAGTCGGTATATGTATCGAAGACTTTCGTGAGATGTGAGAGAACGATAATAGAGTGTTTGATGAGGCAGTGATGTAGCTGATACTGTCTCTTATAATGTAGTCGGCATTTGTATCGAAGATATTCGTGAGATGTGAGAGAACGATAATAGAGTGTTTGATGAGGCAGTGATGTAGCTGATACTGTCTCTTGTAATGTAGTCGGCATTTGTATCGAAGATTTTCGTGAGATGTGAGAGAACGATAATAGAGTGTTTGATGAGGCATTTGTTGTCGGTATTTGTTTTGAAGATTTTAGTTAGATGTAACAGCTCGATAATAGATTGATAAGACAGTGATTGTTGCTGATACTGTCTCTTATAATGTAGTTGGTATTTGTTATGAAGATTTTAGTTAGATCTAACAACTCCATAATAGTTAGATTGATAAGGCAGTGATTGTTGCTGATACTAGCTCTTGTAATGTTGTTGGTATTTGTATGGAAGATTGCAGTTACATGTAAGAGTTCGATAATAGAGTGTTTGATGAGGCAGTGATTGTAGCTGATACTGTCTCTTATAATGTAGTCGGCATTTGTATCGAAGATTTTCGTGAGATGTGAGAGAACGATAATAGAGTGTTTGATGAGGCAGTGATTGTAGCTGATACTGTCTCTTGTAATTCAGTCGATATCATTATCAAAGATTGTGGTGAGATGTGAGAGAACGATAATAGAGTGTTTAATGAGGCAGTGATGTAGCTGATACTGTCTCTTGTAATGTAGTCGGCATTTGTATCGAAGATTTTCGTGAGATGTGAGAGAACGATGATAGAGTGTTTAATGAGGCAGTGATGTAGCTGATACTGTCTCTTGTAATGTAGTCGGCATTTGTATCGAAGATTTTCGTGAGATGTGAGAGAACGATAATAGAGTGTTTAATGAGGCAGTGATGTAGCTGATACTGTCTCTTGTAATGTAGTCGGTATATGTATCGAAGATTTTCGTGAGATGTGAGAGAACGATAATAGAGTGTTTGATGAGGCAGTGATGTAGCTGATACTGTCTCTTATAATGTCGGCATTTGTATCGAAGATTTTAGTGAGATGTGAGAGAACGATAATAGAGTGTTTGATGAGGTAGTGATGTAGCTGACACTGTCTCTTGTAATGTAGTCGGCATTTGTATCGAAGATTTTCGTGAGATGTGAGAGAACGATAATAGCGTGTTTGATGAGGCAGTGATGTAGCTGATACTGTCTCTCGTAATGTAGTCGGTATTTGTTTTGAAGATTTTAGTTAGATGTAACAGCTCGATAATAGATTGATAAGACAGTGATTGTTGCTGATACTAGCTCTTGTAATGTTGTTGGTATTTGTATCGAAGATTTTCGTGAGATGTAAGAGTTCGATAATAGAGTGTTTGATGAGGCAGTGATGTAGCTGATACTGTCTCTTGTAATGTAGTCGGCATTTGTATCGAAGATTTTCGTGAGATGTGAGAGAACGATAATAGAGTGTTTGATGAGGCAGTGATGTAGCTGATACTGTCTCTTATAATGTAGTTGGTATTTGTTATGAAGATTTTAGTTAGATCTAACAACTCCATAATAGTTAGATTGATAAGGGAGTGATTGTTGCTGATACTAGCTCTTGTAATGTTGTTGGTATTTGTATGGAAGATTGCAGTTACATGTAAGAGTTCGATAATAGAGTGTTTGATGAGGCAGTGATGTAGCTGATACTGTCTCTTGTAATTTAGTCGGTGTTCTAATTGAAGATTGTTGTGAGATGTAAGGGTTCGATAATATTGTAATATATGAGGCAGTGATTGTAGCTGATACTGTCTCTTGTAATTTAGTCGGTATATGTATCGAAGATTTTCGTGAGATGTGAGAGATCGATAATAGAGTGTTTGATGAGGCAGTGATGTAGCTGATACTGTCTCTCGTAATTTAGTCGGTGTTCTAATTGAAGATTGTTGTGAGATGTAAGGGTTCGATAATAGTGTGATATATGAGGCAGTGATTGTAGCTGATACTGTCTCTTGTAATTTAGTCGGTATATGTATCGAAGATTTTCGTGAGATGTGAGAGATCGATAGTAGTGTGATTGATGAGACAGTGATTGTAGCTGATACTGTCTCTTGTAATTTAGTCGGTGTTCTAATTGAAGATTGTTGTGAGATTTAAGGGTTCGATAATAGTGTGATATATGAGGCAGTGATTGTAGCTGATACTGTCTCTTGTAATTTAGTCGGTGTTCTAATTGAAGATTGTTGTGAGATGTAAGGGTTCGATAATAATGAGATATATGAGGCAGTGATTGTAGCTGATACTGTCTCTTGTAATTTAGTCGGTATATGTATCGAAGATTTTCGTGAGATGTGAGAGATCGATAATAGAGTGTTTGATGAGACAGTGATGTAGCTGATACTGTCTCTCGTAATGTAGTCGGTATTTGTTTTGAAGATTTTAGTTAGATGTAACAGCTCGATAATAGATTGATAAGACAGTGATTGTTGCTGATACTTGCTCTTGTAATGTTGTTGGTATTTGTATCGAAGATTTTCGTGAGATGTAAGAGTTCGATAATAGAGTGTTTGATGAGGCAGTGATGTAGCTGATACTGTCTCTTATAATGTAGTCGGCATTTGTATCGAAGATTTTCGTGAGATGTGAGAGAACGATAATAGAGTGTTTGATGAGGCAGTGATTGTAGCTGATACTGTCTCTTGTAATGTAGTCGGCATTTGTATCGAAGATTTTCGTGAGATGTGAGAGAACGATAATAGAGTGTTTAATGAGGCAGTGATGTAGCTGATACTGTCGCTTGTAATGTAGTCGGCATTTGTATCGAAGATTTTCGTGAGATGTGAGAGAACGATGATAGAGTGTTTAATGAGGCAGTGATGTAGCTGATACTGTCTCTTGTAATGTAGTCGGCATTTGTATCGAAGATTTTCGTGAGATGTGAGAGAACGATAATAGAGTGTTTAATGAGGCAGTGATGTAGATGATACTGTCTCTTGTAATGAAGTCGGCATTTGTATCGAAGATTTTCGTGAGATGTGAGAGAACGATAATAGAGTGTTTAATGAGGCAGTGATGTAGCTGATACTGTCTCTTGTAATGTAGTCGGCATTTGTATCGAAGATTTTCGTGAGATGTGAGAGAACGATGATAGAGTGTTTAATGAGGCAGTGATGTAGCTGATACTGTCTCTTGTAATGTAGTCGGCATTTGTATCGAAGATTTTCGTGAGATGTGAGAGAACGATAATAGAGTGTTTAATGAGGCAGTGATGTAGCTGATACTGTCTCTTGTAATGTAGTCGGTATATGTAACGAAGATTTTCGTGAGATGTGAGAGAACGATAATAGAGTGTTTGATGAGGCAGTGATGTAGCTGATACTGTCTCTTATAATGTAGTCGGCATTTGTATCGAAGATATTCGTGAGATGTGAGAGAACGATAATAGAGTGTTTGATGTGGCAGTGATGTAGCTGATACTGTCTCTTGTAATGTAGTCGGCATTTGTATCGAAGATTTTCGTGAGATGTGAGAGAACGATAATAGAGTGTTTGATGAGGCAGTGATGTAGCTGATACTGTCTCTTATAATGTAGTTGGTTTTTCTTATGAAGATTTTAGTTAGATCTAACAACTCCATAATAGTTAGATTGATAAGGCAGTGATTGTTGCTGATACTTGCTCTTGTAATGTTGTTGGTATTTGTATGGAAGATTGCAGTTACATGTAAGAGTTCGATAATAGAGTGTTTGATGAGGCAGTGATTGTAGCTGATACTGTCTCTTATAATGTAGTCGGCATTTGTATCGAAGATTTTCGTGAGATGTGAGAGATCGATAATAGAGTGTTTGATGAGGCAGTGATGTAGCTGATACTGTCTCTTGTAATTTAGTCGGTGTTCTAATTGAAGATTGTTGTGAGATGTAAGGGTTCGATAATAGTGTGATATATGAGGCAGTGATTGTAGCTGATACTGTCTCTTGTAATTTAGTCGGTATATGTATCGAAGATTTTCGTGAGATGTGAGAGATCGATAATAGTGTGATTGATGAGACAGTGATTGTAGCTGATACTGTCTCTTGTAATTTAGTCGGTGTTCTAATTGAAGATTGTTGTGAGATGTAATTGTTCGATAATAGTGTGATATATGAGGCAGTGATTGTAGCTGATACTGTCTCTTGTAATTTAGTCGGTGTTCTAATTGAAGATTGTTGTGAGATGTAAGGGTTCGATAATAGTGTGATATATGAGGCAGTGATTGTAGCTAATACTGTCTCTTGTAACTTAGTCGGTATATGTATCGAAGATTTTCGTGAGATGTGAGAGATCGATAATAGAGTGTTTGATGAGGCAGTGATGTAGCTGATACTGTCTCTCGTAATTTAGTCGGTTTTCTAATTGAAGATTGTTGTGAGATGTAAGGGTTCGATAATAGTGTGATATATGAGGCAGTGATTGTAGCTGATACTGTCTCTTGTAATTTAGTCGGTATATGTATCGAAGATTTACGTGAGATGTGAGAGATCGATAATAGAGTGTTTGATGAGGCAGTGATGTAGCTGATACTGTCTCTCGTAATTTAGTCGGTGTTCTAATTGAAGATTGTTGTGAGATGTAAGGGTTCGATAATAGTGTGATATATGAGGCAGTGATTGTAGCTGATACTGTCTCTTGTAATTTAGTCGGTATATGTATCGAAGATTTTCGTGAGATGTGAGAGAACGATGATAGAGTGTTTAATGAGGCAGTGATGTAGCTGATACTGTCTCTTGTAATGTAGTCGGCATTTGTATCGAAGATTTTCGTGAGATGTGAGAGAACGATAATAGAGTGTTTAATGAGGCAGTGATGTAGATGATACTGTCTCTTGTAATGAAGTCGGCATTTGTATCGAAGATTTTCGTGAGATGTGAGAGAACGATAATAGAGTGTGTGAGGCAGTGATGTAGCTGATACTGTCTCTTGTAATGTAGTCGGCATTTGTATCGAAGATTTTCGTGAGATGTGAGAGAACGATGATAGAGTGTTTAATGAGGCAGTGATGTAGCTGATACTGTCTCTTGTAATGTAGTCGGCATTTGTATCGAAGATTTTCGTGAGATGTGAGAGAACGATAATAGAGTGTTTAATGAGGCAGTGATGTAGCTGATACTGTCTCTTGTAATGTAGTCGGTATATGTATCGAAGATTTTCGTGAGATGTGAGAGAACGATAATAGAGTGTTTGATGAGGCAGTGATGTAGCTGATACTGTCTCTTATAATGTAGTCGGCATTTGTATCGAAGATATTCGTGAGATGTGAGAGAACGATAATAGAGTGTTTGATGTGGCAGTGATGTAGCTGATACTGTCTCTTGTAATGTAGTCGGCATTTGTATCGAAGATTTTCGTGAGATGTGAGAGAACGATAATAGAGTGTTTGATGAGGCAGTGATGTAGCTGATACTGTCTCTTATAATGTAGTTGGTTTTTCTTATGAAGATTTTAGTTAGATCTAACAACTCCATAATAGTTAGATTGATAAGGCAGTGATTGTTGCTGATACTAGCTCTTGTAATGTTGTTGGTATTTGTATGGAAGATTGCAGTTACATGTAAGAGTTCGATAATAGAGTGTTTGATGATTCAGTGATTGTAGCTGATACTGTCTCTTATATTGTAGTCGGCATTTGTATCGAAGATTTTCGTGAGATGTGAGAGATCGATAATAGAGTGTTTGATGAGGCAGTGATGTAGCTGATACTGTCTCTTGTAATTTAGTCGGTGTTCTAATTGAAAATTGTTGTGAGATGTAAGGGTTCGATAATAGTGTGATATATGAGGCAGTGATTGTAGCTGATACTGTCTCTTGTAATTTAGTCGGTATATGTATCGAAGATTTTCGTGAGATGTGAGAGATCGATAATAGTGTGATTGATGAGACAGTGATTGTAGCTGATACTGTCTCTTGTAATTTAGTCGGTTTTCTAATTGAAGATTGTTGTGAGATGTAATTGTTCGATAATAGTGTGATATATGAGGCAGTGATTGTAGCTGATACTGTCTCTTGTAATTTAGTCGGTGTTCTAATTGAAGATTGTTGTGAGATGTAAGGGTTCGATAATAGTGTGATATATGAGGCAGTGATTGTAGCTGATACTGTCTCTTGTAACTTAGTCGGTATATGTATCGAAGATTTTCGTGAGATGTGAGAGATCGATAATAGAGTGTTTGATGAGGCAGTGATGTAGCTGATACTGTCTCTCGTAATTTAGTCGGTTTTCTAATTGAAGATTGTTGTGAGATGTAAGGGTTCGATAATAGTGTGATATATGAGGCAGTGATTGTAGCTGATACTGTCTCTTGTAATTTAGTCGGTATATGTATCGAAGATTTACGTGAGATGTGAGAGATCGATAATAGAGTGTTTGATGAGGCAGTGATGTAGCTGATACTGTCTCTCGTAATTTAGTCGGTGTTCTAATTGAAGATTGTTGTGAGATGTAAGGGTTCGATAATAGTGTGATATATGAGGCAGTGATTGTAGCTGATACTGTCTCTTATAATGTAGTCGGCATTTGCATCGAAGATTTTCGTGAGATGTGAGAGATCGATAATAGAGTGTTTGATGAGGCAGTGATGTAGCTGATACTGTCTCTCGTAATTTAGTCGGTTTTCTAATTGAAGATTGTTGTGAGATGTAAGGGTTCGATAATAGTGTGATATATGAGGCAGTGATTGTAGCTGATACTGTCTCTTGTAATTTAGTCGGTATATGTATCGAAGATTTTCGTGAGATGTGAGAGATCGATAATAGTGTGATTGATGAGACAGTGATTGTAGCTGATACTGTCTCTTGTAATTTAGTCGGTGTTCTAATTGAAGATTGTTGTGAGATGTAAGGGTTCGATAATAGTGTGATATATGAGGCAGTGATTGTAGCTGATACTGTCTCTTGTAATTTAGTCGGTATATGTATCGAAGATTTTCGTGAGATGAGAGAGATCGATAATAGAGTGTTTGATGAGGCGGTGATGTAGCTGATACTGTCTCTTGTAATGTAGTCGGTATTTGTATCGAAGATTGCAGTTGCTGGATGCAAGAGATCGATAATAGTGTGATATATGAGGCAGTGATTGTAGCTGATACTGTCTCTTGTAATTTAGTCGGTATATGTATCGAAGATTTTCGTGAGATGTGAGAGATCGATAATAGACTGTTTGATGAGGCAGTGATGTAGCTGATACTGTCTCTCGTAATTTAGTCGGTGTTCTAATTGAAGATTGTTGTGAGATGTAAGGGTTCGATAATAGTGTGATATATGAGGCAGTGATTGTAGCTGATACTGTCTCTTGTAATTTAGTCGGTATATGTATCGAAGATTTTCGTGAGATGTGAGAGATCGATAATAGTGTGATTGATGAGACAGTGATTGTAGCTGATAATGTCTCTTGTAATGTAGTCGGCATTTGTATCGAAGATTGTTGTGAGATGTAAGGGTTCGATAATAGTGTGATATATGAGGCAGTGATTGTAGCTGATACTGTCTCTTGTAATTTAGTCGGTATATGTATCGAAGATTTTCGTGAGATGTGAGAGATCGATAATAGAGTGTTTGATGAGGCAGTGATGTAGCTGATACAGTCTCTCGTAATTTAGTCGGTGTTCTAATTGAAGATTGTTGTGAGATGTAAGGGTTCGATAATAGTGTGATATATGAGGCAGTGATTGTAGCTGATACTGTCTCTTGTAATTTAGTCGGTATATGTATCGAAGATTTTCGTGAGATGTGAGAGATCGATAATAGACTGTTTGATGAGGCAGTGATGTAGCTGATACTGTCTCTCGTAATTTAGTCGGTGTTCTAATTGAAGATTGTTGTGAGATGTAAGGGTTCGATAATAGTGTGATATATGAGGCAGTGATTGTAGCTGATACTGTCTCTTGTAATTTAGTCGGTATATGTATCGAAGATTTTCGTGAGATGTGAGAGATCGATAATAGAGTGTTTGATGGGGCAGTGATGTAGCTGATACTGTCTCTCGTAATTTAGTCGGTGTTCTAATTGAAGATTGTTGTGAGATGTAAGGGTTCGATAATAGTGTGATATATGAGGCAGTGATTGTAGCTGATACTGTCTCTTGTAATTTAGTCGGTATATGTATCGAAGATTTTCGTGAGATGTGAGAGATCGATAATAGAGTGTTTGATGAGGCAGTGATGTAGCTGATACTGTCTCTCGTAATTTAGTCGGTGTTCTAATTGAAGATTGTTGTGAGATGTAAGGGTTCGATAATAGTGTGATATATGAGGCAGTGATTGTAGCTGATACTGTCTCTTGTAATTTAGTCGGTATATGTATCGAAGATTTTCGTGAGATGTGAGAGATCGATAATAGTGTGATTGATGAGACAGTGATTGTAGCTGATACTGTCTCTTGTAATTTAGTCGGTGTTCTAATTGAAGATTGTTGTGAGATGTAAGGGTTCGATAATAGTGTGATATATGAGGCAGTGATTGTAGCTGATACTGTCTCTTGTAATTTAGTCGGTATATGTATCGAAGATTTTCGTGAGATGAGAGAGATCGATAATAGAGTGTTTGATGAGGCGGTGATGTAGCTGATACTGTCTCTTGTAATGTAGTCGGTATTTGTATCGAAGATTGCAGTTGCTGGATGCAAGAGATCGATAATATTGTGATATATGAGGCAGTGATTGTAGCTGATACTGTCTCTTGTTATTTAGTCGGTATATGTATCGAAGATTTTCGTGAGATGTGAGAGATCGATAATAGAGTGTTTGATGAGGCAGTGATGTAGCTGATACTGTCTCTCGTAATTTAGTCGGTGTTCTAATTGAAGATTGTTGTGAGATGTAAGGGTTCGATAATAGTGTGATATATGAGGCAGTGATTGTAGCTGATACTGTCTCTTGTAATTTAGTCGGTATATGTATCGAAGATTTTCGTGAGATGTGAGAGATCGATAATAGTGTGATTGACGAGACAGTGATTGTAGCTGATACTGTCTCTTGTAATGTAGTCGGCATTTGTATCGAAGATTGTTGTGAGATGTAAGGGTTCGATAATAGTGTGATATATGAGGCAGTGATTGTAGCTGATACTGTCTCTTGTAATTTAGTTGGTATATGTATCGAAGATTTTCGTGAGATGTGAGAGATCGATAATAGAGTGTTTGATGAGGCAGTGATGTAGCTGATACTGTCTCTCGTAATTTAGTCGGTGTTCTAATTGAAGATTGTTGTGAGATGTAAGGGTTCGATAATAGTGTGATATATGAGGCAGTGATTGTAGCTGATACTGTCTCTTGTAATTTAGTCGGTATATGTATCGAAGATTTTCGTGAGATGTGAGAGATCGATAATAGACTGTTTGATGAGGCAGTGATGTAGCTGATACTGTCTCTCGTAATTTAGTCGGTGTTCTAATTGAAGATTGTTGTGAGATGTAAGGGTTCGATAATAGTGTGATATATGAGGCAGTGATTGTAACTGATACTGTCTCTTGTAATTTAGTCGGTATATGTATCGAAGATTTTCGTGAGATGTGAGAGATCGATAATAGAGTGTTTGATGAGGCAGTGATGTAGCTGATACTGTCTCTCGTAATTTAGTCGGTTTTCTAATTGAAGATTGTTGTGAGATGTAAGGGTTCGATAATAGTGTGATATATGAGGCAGTGATTGTAGCTGATACTGTCTCTTGTAATTTAGTCGGTATATGTATCGAAGATTTTCGTGAGATGTGAGAGATCGATAATAGTGTGATTGATGAGACAGTGATTGTAGCTGATACTGTCTCTTGTAATTTAGTCGGTGTTCTAATTGAAGATTGTTGTGAGATGTAAGGGTTCGATAATAGTGTGATATATGAGGCAGTGATTGTAGCTGATACTGTCTCTTGTAATTTAGTCAGTATATGTATCGAAGATTTTCGTGAGATGTGAGAGATCGATAATAGAGTGTTTAATGAGGCGGTGATGTAGCTGATACTGTCTCTTGTAATGTAGTCGGTATTTGTATCGAAGATTGCAGTTGCTGGATGCAAGAGATCGATAATAGTGTGATATATAAGGCAGTGATTGTAGCTGATACTGTCTCTTGTTATTTAGTCGGTATATGTATCGAAGATTTTCGTGAGATGTGAGAGATCGATAATAGAGTGTTTGATGAGGCAGTGATGTAGCTGATACTGTCTCTCGTAATTTAGTCGGTGTTCTAATTGAAGATTGTTGTGAGATGTAAGGGTTCGATAATAGTGTGATATATGAGGCAGTGATTGTAGCTGATACTGTCTCTTGTAATTTAGTCGGTATATGTATCGAAGATTTTCGTGAGATGTGAGAGATCGATAATAGTGTGATTGATGAGACAGTGATTGTAGCTGATACTGCCTCTTGTAATTTAGTCGGTGTTCTAATTAAAGATTGTTGTGAGATGTAAGGGTTCGATAATAGTTTGATATATGAGGCAGTGATTGTAGCTGATACTGTCTCTTGTAATTTAGTCAGTATATGTATCGAAAATTTTCGTGAGATGTGAGAGATCGATAATAGAGTGTTTGATGAGGCAGTGATGTAGCTGATACTGTCTCCCGTAATTTAGTCGGTGTTCTAATTGAAGATTGTTGTGAGATGTAAGGGTTCGATAATAGTGTGATATATGAGGCAGTGATTGTAGCTGATACTGTCTCTTGTAATTTAGTCGGTATATGTATCGAAGATTTTCGTGAGATGTGAGAGATCGATAATAGACTGTTTGATGAGGCAGTGATGTAGCTGATACTGTCTCTCGTAATTTAGTCGGTGTTCTAATTGAAGATTGTTGTGAGATGTAAGGGTTCGATAATAGTGTGATATATGAGGCAGTGATTGTAACTGATACTGTCTCTTATAATTTAGTCGGTATATGTATCGAAGATTTTCGTGAGATGTGAGAGATCGATAATAGAGTGTTTGATGAGGCAGTGATGTAGCTGATACTGTCTCTCGTAATTTAGTCGGTGTTCTAATTGAAGATTGTTGTGAGATGTAAGGGTTCGATAATAGTGTGATATATGAGGCAGTGATTGTAGCTGATACTGTCTCTTGTAATTTAGTCGGTATATGTATCGAAGATTTTCGTGAGATGTGAGAGATCGATAATAGTGTGATTGACGAGACAGTGATTGTAGCTGATACTGTCTCTTGTAATTTAGTCGGTGTTCTAATTGAAGATTGTTGTGAGATGTAAGGGTTCGATAGTGTTATATATGAGGCAGTGATTGTAGCTGATACTGTCTCTTGTAATTTAGTCGGTATATGAATCGAAGATTTTCGTGAGATGAGAGAGATCGATAATAGAGTGTTAGATGAGGCGCTGATGTAGCTGATACTGTCTCTTGTAATGTAGTCGGTATTTGTATCGAAGATTGCAGTTGGATGCAAGAGATCGATAATAGATTGATAAGACAGTGATTGTTGCTGATACTAGCTCTTTTAATGTTGTTGGTATTTGTATCGAAGATTTTCGTGAGATGTAAGAGTTCGATAATAGAGTGTTTGATGAGGCAGTGATGTAGCTAATACTGTCTCTTATAAAGTAGTCGGCATTTGTATCGAAGATTTTCGTGAGATGTGAGAGAACGATAATAGAGTGTTTAATGAGGCAGTGATTGTAGCTGATACTGTCTCTTATAATGTAGTCGGCATTTGTATCGAAGATTTTCGTGAGATGTGAGAGATCGATAATAGTGTGATTGATGAGACAGTGATTGTAACTGATACTGTCTCTTGTAATTTAGTCGGTGTTCTAATTGAAGATTGTTGTGAGATGTAAGGGTTCGATAATAGTGTGATATATGAGGCAGTGATTGTAGCTGATACTGTCTCTTGTAATTTAGTCGGTATATGTATCGAAGATTTTCGTGAGATGTGAGAGATCGATAATAAAGTGTTTGATGAGGCAGTGATGTAGCTGATACTGTCTCTCGTAATTTAGTCGGTGTTCTAATTGAAGATTGTTGTGAGATGTAAGGGTTCGATAATAGTGTGATATATGAGGCAGTGATTGTAGCTGATACTGTCTCTTTGTAATTTAGTCGGTATATGTATCGAAGATTTTCGTGAGATGTGAGAGATCGATAATAGAGTGTTTGATGAGGCAGTGATGTAGCTGATACTGTCTCTCGTAATTTAGTCGGTGTTTTAATTGAAGATTGTTTGAGATGTAAGGGTTCGATAATAGTGTGATATATGAGACAGTGATTGTAGCTGATACTGTCTCTTGTAATTTAGTCGGTAAATGTATCGAAGATTTTCGTGAGATGTGAGAGATCGATAATAGTGTGATTGATGAGGACAGTGATTGTAGCTGATACTGTCTCTTGTAATTTAGTCGGTGTTTTAATTGAAGATTGTTGTGAGATGTAATGGTTCGATAATAGTGTGATATATGAGGCAGTGATTGTAGCTGATACTGTCTCTTGTAATTTAGTCGGTATATGTATCGAAGATTTTCGTGAGATGAGAGAGATCGATAATAGAGTGTTTGATGAGGCGGTGATGTAGCTGATACTGTCTCTTGTAATGTAGTCGGTATTCGTATCGAAGATTGCAGTTGGATGTGACGAGAACGATAATAGAGTGTTTAATGAGGCAGTGATGTAGCTGATACTGTCTCATTGTAATGTAGTCGGCATTTGTATCGAAGATTTTCGTGAGATGTGAGAGAACGATAATAGAGTGTTTGATGAGGCAGTGATTGTAGCTGATACTGTATCTTGTAAATCAGTCGATATCACTATCAAAGATTGTGGTGAGATGTGAGGAAAACGATAATAGAGTGTTTAATGAGGCAGTGATTGTAGCTGATACTGTCTCTTATAATGTAGTCTGCATTTGTATCGAAGATTTTCGTGAGATGTGAGAGATCGATAATAGTGTGATTGATGAGACAGTGATTGTAGCTGATACTGTCTCTTGTAATTTAGTCGTGTTCTAATTGAAGATTGTTGTGAGATGTAAGGGTTCGATAATAGTGTGATATATGAGGCAGTGATTGTAGCTGATACTGTCTCTTGTAATTTAGTCGGTATATGTATCGAAGATTTTCGTGAGATGTGAGAGATCGATAATAGAGTGTTTGATGAGGCAGTGATGTAGCTGATACTGTCTCTCGTAATTTAGTCGGTGTTCTAATTGAAGATTGTTGTGAGATGTAAGGGTTCGATAATAGTGTGATATATGAGGCAGTGATTGTAGCTGATACTGTCTCTTGTAATTTAGTCGGTATATGTATCGAAGATTTTTCGTGAGATGTGAGAGATCGATAATAGAGTGTTTGATGAGGCAGTGATGTAGCTGATACTGTCTCTCGTAATTTTAGTCGGTGTTCTAATTGAAGATTGTTGTGAGATGTAAGGGTTCGATAATAGTGTTATATATGAGGCAGTGATTGTAGCTGATACTGTCTCTTGTAATTTAGTCGGTATATGAATCGAAGATTTTCGTGAGATGAGAGAGATCGATAATAGAGTGTTAGATGAGGCGCTGATGTAGCTGATACTGTCTCTTGTAATGTAGTCGGTATTTGTATCGAAGATTGCAGTTGGATGCAAGAGATCGATAATAGATTGATAAGACAGTGATTGTTGCTGATACTAGCTCTTTTAATGTTGTTGGTATTTGTATCGAAGATTTTCGTGAGATGTAAGAGTTCGATAATAGAGTGTTTGATGAGGCAGTGATGTAGCTAATACTGTCTCTTATAAAGTAGTCGGCATTTGTATCGAAGATTTTCGTGAGATGTGAGAGAACGATAATAGAGTGTTTGATGAGGCAGTGATTGTAGCTGATACTGTCTCTTATAATGTATTCGGCATTTGTATCGAAGATTTTCGTGAGATGTGAGAGAAACGATAATAGAGTGTTTGATGAGGCAGTGATTGTAGCTGATACTGTATCTTGTAAATCATTCGATATCACTATCAAAGATTGTGGTGAGATGTGAGAGAACGATAATAGAGTGTTTAATGAGGCAGTGATTGTAGCTGATACTGTCTCTTTATAATGTAGTCGGCATTTGTATCGAAGATTTTCGTGAGATGTGAGAGATCGATAATAGTGTGATTGATGAGACAGTGATTGTAACTGATACTGTCTCTTGTAATTTAGACGGTGTTCTAATTGAAGATTGTTGTGAGATGTAAGGGTTCGATAATAGTGTGATATATGAGGCAGTGATTGTAGCTGATACTGTCTCTTGTAATTTAGGTCGGTATATGTATCGAAGATTTTCGTGAGATGTGAGAGATCGATAATAAAGTGTTTGATGAGGCAGTGATGTAGCTGATACTGTCTCTCGTAATTTAGTCGGTGTTCTAATTGAAGATTGTTGTGAGATGTAAGGGTTCGATAATAGTGTGATATATGAGGCAGTGATTGTAGCTGATACTGTCTCTTGTAATTTAGTCGGTATATGTATCGAAGATTTTCGTGAGATGTGAGAGATCGATAATAGAGTGTTTGATGAGGCAGTGATGTAGCTGATACTGTCTCTCGTAATTTAGTCGGTGTTTTAATTGAAGATTGTTGTGAGATGTAAGGGTTCGATAATAGTGTGATATATGAGACAGTGATTGTAGCTGATACTGTCTCTTGTAATTTAGTCGGTATATGTATCGAAGATTTTCGTGAGATGAGAGAGATCGATAATAGAGTGTTTGATGAGGCGGTGATGTAGCTGATACTGTCTCTTGTAATGTAGTCGGTATTCGTATCGAAGATTGCAGTTGGATGTGAGAGAACGATAATAGAGTGTTTAATGAGGCAGTGATGTAGCTGATACTGTCTCTTGTAATGTAGTCGGCATTTGTATCGAAGATTTTCGTGAGATGTGAGAGAACGATAATAGAGTGTTTGATGAGGCAGTGATTGTAGCTGATACTGTATCTTGTAAATCAGTCGATATCACTATCAAAGATTGTGGTGAGATGTGAGAAAACGATAATAGAGTGTTTAATGAGGCAGTGATTGTAGCTGATACTGTCTCTTATAATGTAGTCGGCATTTGTATCGAAGATTTTCGTGAGATGTGAGAGATCGATAATAGTGTGATTGATGAGACAGTGATTGTAGCTGATACTGTCTCTTGTAATTTAGTCGGTGTTCTAATTGAAGATTGTTGTGAGATGTAAGGGTTCGATAATAGTGTGATATATGAGGCAGTGATTGTAGCTGATACTGTCTCTTGTAATTTAGTCGGTATATGTATCGAAGATTTTCGTGAGATGTGAGAGATCGATAATAGAGTGTTTGATGGGGCAGTGATGTAGCTGATACTGTCTCTCGTAATTTAGTCGGTGTTCTAATTGAAGATTGTTGTGAGATGTAAGGGTTCGATAATAGTGTGATATATGAGGCAGTGATTGTAGCTGATACTGTCTCTTGTAATTTAGTCGGTATATGTATCGAAGATTTTCGTGAGATGTGAGAGATCGATAATAGAGTGTTTGATGGGGCAGTGATGTAGCTGATACTGTCTCTCGTAATTTAGTCGGTGTTCTAATTGAAGATTGTTGTGAGATGTAAGGGTTCGATAATAGTGTGATATATGAGGCAGTGATTGTAGCTGATACTGTCTCTTGTAATTTAGTCGGTATATGTATCGAAGATTTTCGTGAGATGTGAGAGATCGATAATAGAGTGTTTGATGAGGCAGTGATGTAGCTGATACTGTCTCTCGTAATTTAGTCGGTGTTCTAATTGAAGATTGTTGTGAGATGTAAGGGTTCGATAATAGTGTGATATATGAGGCAGTGATTGTAGCTGATACTGTCTCTTGTAATTTAGTCGGTATATGTATCGAAGATTTTCGTGAGATGTGAGAGATCGATAATAGTGTGATTGATGAGACAGTGATTGTAGCTGATACTGTCTCTTGTAATTTAGTCGGTGTTCTAATTGAAGATTGTTGTGAGATGTAAGGGTTCGATAATAGTGTGATATATGAGGCAGTGATTGTAGCTGATACTGTCTCTTGTAATTTAGTCGGTATATGTATCGAAGATTTTCGTGAGATGAGAGAGATCGATAATAGAGTGTTTGATGAGGCGGTGATGTAGCTGATACTGTCTCTTGTAATGTAGTCGGTATTTGTATCGAAGATTGCAGTTGCTGGATGCAAGAGATCGATAATATTGTGATATATGAGGCAGTGATTGTAGCTGATACTGTCTCTTGTTATTTAGTCGGTATATGTATCGAAGATTTTCGTGAGATGTGAGAGATCGATAATAGAGTGTTTGATGAGGCAGTGATGTAGCTGATACTGTCTCTCGTAATTTAGTCGGTGTTCTAATTGAAGATTGTTGTGAGATGTAAGGGTTCGATAATAGTGTGATATATGAGGCAGTGATTGTAGCTGATACTGTCTCTTGTAATTTAGTCGGTATATGTATCGAAGATTTTCGTGAGATGTGAGAGATCGATAATAGTGTGATTGATGAGACAGTGATTGTAGCTGATACTGTCTCTTGTAATGTAGTCGGCATTTGTATCGAAGATTGTTGTGAGATGTAAGGGTTCGATAATAGTTTGATATATGAGGCAGTGATTGTAGCTGATACTGTCTCTTGTAATTTAGTTGGTATATGTATCGAAGATTTTCGTGAGATGTGAGAGATCGATAATAGAGTGTTTGATGAGGCAGTGATGTAGCTGATACTGTCTCTCGTAATTTAGTCGGTGTTCTAATTGAAGATTGTTGTGAGATGTAAGGGTTCGATAATAGTGTGATATATGAGGCAGTGATTGTAGCTGATACTGTCTCTTGTAATTTAGTCGGTATATGTATCGAAGATTTTCGTGAGATGTGAGAGATCGATAATAGACTGTTTGATGAGGCAGTGATGTAGCTGATACTGTCTCTCGTAATTTAGTCGGTGTTCTAATTGAAGATTGTTGTGAGATGTAAGGGTTCAATAATAGTGTGATATATGATTTCAGTGATTGTAACTGATACTGTCTCTTGTAATTTAGTCGGTATATGTATCGAAGATTTTCGTGAGATGTGAGAGATCGATAATAGAGTGTTTGATGAGGCAGTGATGTAGCTGATACTGTCTCTCGTAATTTAGTCGGTTTTCTAATTGAAGATTGTTGTGAGATGTAAGGGTTCGATAATAGTGTGATATATGAGGCAGTGATTGTAGCTGATACTCTCTCTTGTAATTTAGTCGGTATATGTATCGAAGATTTTCGTGAGATGTGAGAGATCGATAATAGTGTGATTGATGAGACAGTGATTGTAGCTGATACTGTCTCTTGTAATTTAGTCGGTGTTCTAATTGAAGATTGTTGTGAGATGTAAGGGTTCGATAATAGTGTGATATATGAGGCAGTGATTGTAGCTGATACTGTCTCTTGTAATTTAGTCAGTATATGTATCGAAGATTTTCGTGAGATGTGAGAGATCGATAATAGAGTGTTTGATGAGGCGGTGATGTAGCTGATACTGTCTCTTGTAATGTAGTCGGTATTTGTATCGAAGATTGCAGTTGCTGGATGCAAGAGATCGATAATAGTGTGATATATAAGGCAGTGATTGTAGCTGATACTGTCTCTTGTTATTTAGTCGGTATATGTATCGAAGATTTTCGTGAGATGTGAGAGATCGATAATAGAGTGTTTGATGAGGCAGTGATGTAGCTGATACTGTCTCTCGTAATTTAGTCCTTGTTCTAATTGAAGATTGTTGTGAGATGTAAGGGTTCGATAATAGTGTGATATATGAGGCAGTGATTGTAGCTGATACTGTCTCTTGTAATTTAGTCGGTATATGTATCGAAGATTTTCGTGAGATGTGAGAGATCGATAATAGTGTGATTGATGAGACAGTGATTGTAGCTGATACTGTCTCTTGTAATTTAGTCGGTGTTCTAATTAAAGATTGTTGTGAGATGTAAGGGTTCGATAATAGTTTGATATATGAGGCAGTGATTGTAGCTGATACTGTCTCTTGTAATTTAGTCAGTATATGTATCGAAAATTTTCGTGAGATGTGAGAGATCGATAATAGAGTGTTTGATGAGGCAGTGATGTAGCTGATACTGTCTCCCGTAATTTAGTCGGTGTTCTAATTGAAGATTGTTGTGAGATGTAAGGGTTCGATAATAGTGTGATATATGAGGCAGTGATTGTAGCTGATACTGTCTCTTGTAATTTAGTCGGTATATGTATCGAAGATTTTCGTGAGATGTGAGAGATCGATAATAGACTGTTTGATGAGGCAGTGATGTAGCTGATACTGTCTCTCGTAATTTAGTCGGTGTTCTAATTGAAGATTGTTGTGAGATGTAAGGGTTCGATAATAGTGTGATATATGAGGCAGTGATTGTAACTGATACTGTCTCTTATAATTTAGTCGGTATATGTATCGAAGATTTTCGTGAGATGTGAGAGATCGATAATAGAGTGTTTGATGAGGCAGTGATGTAGCTGATACTGTCTCTCGTAATTTAGTCGGTGTTCTAATTGAAGATTGTTGTGAGATGTAAGGGTTCGATAATAGTGTGATATATGAGGCAGTGATTGTAGCTGATACTGTCTCTTGTAATTTAGTCGGTATATGTATCGAAGATTTTCGTGAGATGTGAGAGATTGATAATAGTGTGATTGACGAGACAGTGATTGTAGCTGATACTGTCTCTTGTAATTTAGTCGGTGTTCTAATTGAAGATTGTTGTGAGATGTAAGGGTTCGATAATAGTGTTATATATGAGGCAGTGATTGTAGCTGATACTGTCTCTTGTAATTTAGTCGGTATATGAATCGAAGATTTTCGTGAGATGAGAGAGATCGATAATAGAGTGTTAGATGAGGCGCTGATGTAGCTGATACTGTCTCTTGTAATGTAGTCGGTATTTGTATCGAAGATTGCAGTTGGATGCAAGAGATCGATAATAGATTGATAAGACAGTGATTGTTGCTGATACTAGCTCTTTTAATGTTGTTGGTATTTGTATCGAAGATTTTCGTGAGATGTAAGAGTTCGATAATAGAGTGTTTGATGAGGCAGTGATGTAGCTAATACTGTCTCTTATAAAGTAGTCGGCATTTGTATCGAAGATTTTCGTGAGATGTGAGAGAACGATAATAGAGTGTTTGATGAGGCAGTGATTGTAGCTGATACTGTCTCTTATAATGTATTCGGCATTTGTATCGAAGATTTTCGTGAGATGTGAGAGAACGATAATAGAGTGTTTGATGAGGCAGTGATTGTAGCTGATACTGTATCTTGTAAATCAGTCGATATCACTATCAAAGATTGTGGTGAGATGTGAGAGAACGATAATAGAGTGTTTAATGAGGCAGTGATTGTAGCTGATACTGTCTCTTATAATGTAGTCGGCATTTGTATCGAAGATTTTCGTGAGATGTGAGAGATCGATAATAGTGTGATTGATGAGACAGTGATTGTAACTGATACTGTCTCTTGTAATTTAGTCGGTGTTCTAATTGAAGATTGTTGTGAGATGTAAGGGTTCGATAATAGTGTGATATATGAGGCAGTGATTGTAGCTGATACTGTCTCTTGTAATTTAGTCGGTATATGTATCGAAGATTTTCGTGAGATGTGAGAGATCGATAATAAAGTGTTTGATGAGGCAGTGATGTAGCTGATATTGTCTCTCGTAATTTAGTCGGTGTTCTAATTGAAGATTGTTGTGAGATGTAAGGGTTCGATAATAGTGTGATATATGAGGCAGTGATTGTAGCTGATACTGTCTCTTGTAATTTAGTCGGTATATGTATCGAAGATTTTCGTGAGATGTGAGAGATCGATAATAAAGTGTTTGATGAGGCAGTGATGTAGCTGATACTGTCTCTCGTAATTTAGTCGGTGTTCTAATTGAAGATTGTTGTGAGATGTAAGGGTTCGATAATAGTGTGATATATGAGGCAGTGATTGTAGCTGATACTGTCTCTTGTAATTTAGTCGGTATATGTATCGAAGATTTTCGTGAGATGTGAGAGATCGATAATAGAGTGTTTGATGAGGCAGTGATGTAGCTGATACTGTCTCTCGTAATTTAGTCGGTGTTTTAATTGAAGATTGTTGTGAGATGTAAGGGTTCGATAATAGTGTGATATATGAGACAGTGATTGTAGCTGATACTGTCTCTTGTAATTTAGTCGGTATATGTATCGAAGATTTTCGTGAGATGAGAGAGATTGATAATAGAGTGTTTGATGAGGCGGTGATGTAGCTGATACTGTCTCTTGTAATGTAGTCGGTATTCGTATCGAAGATTGCAGTTGGATGTGAGAGAACGATAATAGAGTGTTTAATGAGGCAGTGATGTAGCTGATACTGTCTCTTGTAATGTAGTCGGCATTTGTATCGAAGATTTTCGTGAGATGTGAGAGAACGATAATAGAGTGTTTGATGAGGCAGTGATTGTAGCTGATACTGTATCTTGTAAATCAGTCGATATCACTATCAAAGATTGTGGTGAGATGTGAGAAAACGATAATAGAGTGTTTAATGAGGCAGTGATTGTAGCTGATACTGTCTCTTATAATGTAGTCGGCATTTGTATCGAAGATTTTCGTGAGATGTGAGAGATCGATAATAGTGTGATTGATGAGACAGTGATTGTAGCTGATACTGTCTCTTGTAATTTAGTCGGTGTTCTAATTGAAGATTGTTGTGAGATGTAAGGGTTCGATAATAGTGTGATATATGAGGCAGTGATTGTAGCTGATACTGTCTCTTGTAATTTAGTCGGTATATGTATCAAAGATTTTCGTGAGATGTGAGAGATCGATAATAGAGTGTTTGATGGGGCAGTGATGTAGCTGATACTGTCTCTCGTAATTTAGTCGGTGTTCTAATTGAAGATTGTTGTGAGATGTAAGGGTTCGATAATAGTGTGATATATGAGGCAGTGATTGTAGCTGATACTGTCTCTTGTAATTTAGTCGGTATATGTATCGAAGATTTTCGTGAGATGTGAGAGATCGATAATAGAGTGTTTGATGGGGCAGTGATGTAGCTGATACTGTCTCTCGTAATTTAGTCGGTGTTCTAATTGAAGATTGTTGTGAGATGTAAGGGTTCGATAATAGTGTGATATATGAGGCAGTGATTGTAGCTGATACTGTCTCTTGTAATTTAGTCGGTATATGTATCGAAGATTTTCGTGAGATGTGAGAGATCGGTAATAGAGTGTTTGATGAGGCAGTGATGTAGCTGATACTGTCTCTCGTAATTTAGTCGGTGTTCTAATTGAAGATTGTTGTGAGATGTAAGGGTTCGATAATAGTGTGATATATGAGGCAGTGATTGTAGCTGATACTGTCTCTTGTAATTTAGTCGGTATATGTATCGAAGATTTTCGTGAGATGTGAGAGATCGATAATAGTGTGATTGATGAGACAGTGATTGTAGCTGATACTGTCTCTTGTAATTTAGTCGGTGTTCTAATTGAAGATTGTTGTGAGATGTAAGGGTTCGATAATAGTGTGATATATGAGGCAGTGATTGTAGCTGATACTGTCTCTTGTAATTTAGTCGGTATATGTATCGAAGATTTTCGTGAGATGAGAGAGATCGATAATAGAGTGTTTGATGAGGCGGTGATGTAGCTGATACTGTCTCTTGTAATGTAGTCGGTATTTGTATCGAAGATTGCAGTTGCTGGATGCAAGAGATCGATAATATTGTGATATATGAGGCAGTGATTGTAGCTGATACTGTCTCTTGTTATTTAGTCGGTATATGTATCGAAGATTTTCGTGAGATGTGAGAGATCGATAATAGAGTGTTTGATGAGGCAGTGATGTAGCTGATACTGTCTCTCGTAATTTAGTCGGTGTTCTAATTGAAGATTGTTGTGAGATGTAAGGGTTCGATAATAGTGTGATATATGAGGCAGTGATTGTAGCTGATACTGTCTCTTGTAATTTAGTCGGTATATGTATCGAAGATTTTCGTGAGATGTGAGAGATCGATAATAGTGTGATTGATGAGACAGTGATTGTAGCTGATACTGTCTCTTGTAATGTAGTCGGCATTTGTATCGAAGATTGTTGTGAGATGTAAGGGTTCGATAATAGTGTGATATATGAGGCAGTGATTGTAGCTGATACTGTCTCTTGTAATTTAGTTGGTATATGTATCGAAGATTTTCGTGAGATGTGAGAGATCGATAATAGAGTGTTTGATGAGGCAGTGATGTAGCTGATACTGTCTCTCGTAATTTAGTCGGTGTTCTAATTGAAGATTGTTGTGAGATGTAGTGGTTCGATAATAGTGTGATATATGAGGCAGTGATTGTAGCTGATACTGTCTCTTGTAATTTAGTCGGTATATGTATCGAAGATTTTCGTGAGATGTGAGAGATCGATAATAGACTGTTTGATGAGGCAGTGATGTAGCTGATACTGTCTCTCGTAATTTAGTCGGTGTTCTAATTGAAGATTGTTGTGAGATGTAAGGGTTCGATAATAGTGTGATATATGAGGCAGTGATTGTAACTGATACTGTCTCTTGTAATTTAGTCGGTATATGTATCGAAGATTTTCGTGAGATGTGAGAGATCGATAATAGAGTGTTTGATGAGGCAGTGATGTAGCTGATACTGTCTCTCGTAATTTAGTCGGTTTTCTAATTGAAGATTGTTGTGAGATGTAAGGGTTCGATAATAGTGTGATATATGAGGCAGTGATTGTAGCTGATACTGTCTCTTGTAATTTAGTCGGTATATGTATCGAAGATTTTCGTGAGATGTGAGAGATCGATAATAGTGTGATTGATGAGACAGTGATTGTAGCTGATACTGTCTCTTGTAATTTAGTCGGTGTTCTAATTGAAGATTGTTGTGAGATGTAAGGGTTCGATAATAGTGTGATATATGAGGCAGTGATTGTAGCTGATACTGTCTCTTGTAATTTAGTCAGTATATGTATCGAAGATTTTCGTGAGATGTGAGAGATCGATAATAGAGTGTTTGATGAGGCGGTGATGTAGCTGATACTGTCTCTTGTAATGTAGTCGGTATTTGTATCGAAGATTGCAGTTGCTGGATGCAAGAGATCGATAATAGTGTGATATATAAGGCAGTGATTGTAGCTGATACTGTCTCTTGTTATTTAGTCGGTATATGTATCGAAGATTTTCGTGAGATGTGAGAGATCGATAATAGAGTGTTTGATGAGGCAGTGATGTAGCTGATACTGTCTCTCGTAATTTAGTCGGTGTTCTAATTGAAGATTGTTGTGAGATGTAAGGGTTCGATAATAGTGTGATATATGAGGCAGTGATTGTAGCTGATACTGTCTCTTGTAATTTAGTCGGTATATGTATCGAAGATTTTCGTGAGATGTGAGAGATCGATAATAGTGTGATTGATGAGACAGTGATTGTAGCTGATACTGTCTCTTGTAATTTAGTCGGTGTTCTAATTAAAGATTGTTGTGAGATGTAAGGGTTCGATAATAGTTTGATATATGAGGCAGTGATTGTAGCTGATACTGTCTCTTGTAATTTAGTCAGTATATGTATCGAAAATTTTCGTGAGATGTGAGAGATCGATAATAGAGTGTTTGATGAGGCAGTGATGTAGCTGATACTGTCTCCCGTAATTTAGTCGGTGTTCTAATTGAAGATTGTTGTGAGATGTAAGGGTTCGATAATAGTGTGATATATGAGGCAGTGATTGTAGCTGATACTGTCTCTTGTAATTTAGTCGGTATATGTATCGAAGATTTTCGTGAGATGTGAGAGATCGATAATAGACTGTTTGATGAGGCAGTGATGTAGCTGATACTGTCTCTCGTAATTTAGTCGGTGTTCTAATTGAAGATTGTTGTGAGATGTAAGGGTTCGATAATAGTGTGATATATGAGGCAGTGATTGTAACTGATACTGTCTCTTATAATTTAGTCGGTATATGTATCGAAGATTTTCGTGAGATGTGAGAGATCGATAATAGAGTGTTTGATGAGGCAGTGATGTAGCTGATACTGTCTCTCGTAATTTAGTCGGTGTTCTAATTGAAGATTGTTGTGAGATGTAAGGGTTCGATAATAGTGTGATATATGAGGCAGTGATTGTAGCTGATACTGTCTCTTGTAATTTAGTCGGTATATGTATCGAAGATTTTCGTGAGATGTGAGAGATTGATAATAGTGTGATTGACGAGACAGTGATTGTAGCTGATACTGTCTCTTGTAATTTAGTCGGTGTTCTAATTGAAGATTGTTGTGAGATGTAAGGGTTCGATAATAGTGTTATATATGAGGCAGTGATTGTAGCTGATACTGTCTCTTGTAGTTTAGTCGGTATATGAATCGAAGATTTTCGTGAGATGAGAGAGATCGATAATAGAGTGTTAGATGAGGCGCTGATGTAGCTGATACTGTCTCTTGTAATGTAGTCGGTATTTGTATCGAAGATTGCAGTTGGATGCAAGAGATCGATAATAGATTGATAAGACAGTGATTGTTGCTGATACTAGCTCTTTTAATGTTGTTGGTATTTGTATCGAAGATTTTCGTGAGATGTAAGAGTTCGATAATAGAGTGTTTGATGAGGCAGTGATGTAGCTAATACTGTCTCTTATAAAGTAGTCGGCATTTGTATCGAAGATTTTCGTGAGATGTGAGAGAACGATAATAGAGTGTTTGATGAGGCAGTGATTGTAGCTGATACTGTCTCTTATAATGTATTCGGCATTTGTATCGAAGATTTTCGTGAGATGTGAGAGAACGATAATAGAGTGTTTGATGAGGCAGTGATTGTAGCTGATACTGTATCTTGTAAATCAGTCGATATCACTATCAAAGATTGTGGTGAGATGTGAGAGAACGATAATAGAGTGTTTAATGAGGCAGTGATTGTAGCTGATACTGTCTCTTATAATGTAGTCGGCATTTGTATCGAAGATTTTCGTGAGATGTGAGAGATCGATAATAGTGTGATTGATGAGACAGTGATTGTAACTGATACTGTCTCTTGTAATTTAGTCGGTGTTCTAATTGAAGATTGTTGTGAGATGTAAGGGTTCGATAATAGTGTGATATATGAGGCAGTGATTGTAGCTGATACTGTCTCTTGTTATTTAGTCGGTATATGTATCGAAGATTTTCGTGAGATGTGAGAGATCGATAATAGAGTGTTTGATGAGGCAGTGATGTAGCTGATACTGTCTCTCGTAATTTAGTCGGTGTTCTAATTGAAGATTGTTGTGAGATGTAAGGGTTCGATAATAGTGTGATATATGAGGCAGTGATTGTAGCTGATACTGTCTCTTGTAATTTAGTCGGTATATGTATCGAAGATTTTCGTGAGATGTGAGAGATCGATAATAGTGTGATTGATGAGACAGTGATTGTAGCTGATACTGTCTCTTGTAATGTAGTCGGCATTTGTATCGAAGATTGTTGTGAGATGTAAGGGTTCGATAATAGTGTGATATATGAGGCAGTGATTGTAGCTGATACTGTCTCTTGTAATTTAGTTGGTATATGTATCGAAGATTTTCGTGAGATGTGAGAGATCGATAATAGAGTGTTTGATGAGGCAGTGATGTAGCTGATACTGTCTCTCGTAATTTAGTCGGTGTTCTAATTGAAGATTGTTGTGAGATGTAAGGGTTCGATAATAGTGTGATATATGAGGCAGTGATTGTAGCTGATACTGTCTCTTGTAATTTAGTCGGTATATGTATCGAAGATTTTCGTGAGATGTGAGAGATCGATAATAGACTGTTTGATGAGGCAGTGATGTAGCTGATACTGTCTCTCGTAATTTAGTCGGTGTTCTAATTGAAGATTGTTGTGAGATGTAAGGGTTCGATAATAGTGTGATATATGAGGCAGTGATTGTAAACTGATACTGTCTCTTGTAATTTAGTCGGTATATGTATCGAAGATTTTCGTGAGATGTGAGAGATCGATAATAGAGTGTTTGATGAGGCAGTGATGTAGCTGATACTGTCTCTCGTAATTTAGTCGGTTTTCTAATTGAAGATTGTTGTGAGATGTAAGGGTTCGATAATAGTGTGATATATGAGGCAGTGATTGTAGCTGATACTGTCTCTTGTAATTTAGTCGGTATATGTATCGAAGATTTTCGTGAGATGTGAGAGATCGATAATAGTGTGATTGATGAGACAGTGATTGTAGCTGATACTGTCTCTTGTAATTTAGTCGGTGTTCTAATTGAAGATTGTTGTGAGATGTAAGGGTTCGATAATAGTGTGATATATGAGGCAGTGATTGTAGCTGATACTGTCTCTTGTAATTTAGTCAGTATATGTATCGAAGATTTTCGTGAGATGTGAGAGATCGATAATAGAGTGTTTGATGAGGCGGTGATGTAGCTGATACTGTCTCTTGTAATGTAGTCGGTATTTGTATCGAAGATTGCAGTTGCTGGATGCAAGAGATCGATAATAGTGTGATATATAAGGCAGTGATTGTAGCTGATACTGTCTCTTGTTATTTAGTCGGTATATGTATCGAAGATTTTCGTGAGATGTGAGAGATCGATAATAGAGTGTTTGATGAGGCAGTGATGTAGCTGATACTGTCTCTCGTAATTTAGTCGGTGTTCTAATTGAAGATTGTTGTGAGATGTAAGGGTTCGATAATAGTGTGATATATGAGGCAGTGATTGTAGCTGATACTGTCTCTTGTAATTTAGTCGGTATATGTATCGAAGATTTTCGTGAGATGTGAGAGATCGATAATAGTGTGATTGATGAGACAGTGATTGTAGCTGATACTGTCTCTTGTAATTTAGTCGGTGTTCTAATTAAAGATTGTTGTGAGATGTAAGGGTTCGATAATAGTTTGATATATGAGGCAGTGATTGTAGCTGATACTGTCTCTTGTAATTTAGTCAGTATATGTATCGAAAATTTTCGTGAGATGTGAGAGATCGATAATAGAGTGTTTGATGAGGCAGTGATGTAGCTGATACTGTCTCCCGTAATTTAGTCGGTGTTCTAATTGAAGATTGTTGTGAGATGTAAGGGTTCGATAATAGTGTGATATATGAGGCAGTGATTGTAGCTGATACTGTCTCTTGTAATTTAGTCGGTATATGTATCGAAGATTTTCGTGAGATGTGAGAGATCGATAATAGACTGTTTGATGAGGCAGTGATGTAGCTGATACTGTCTCTCGTAATTTAGTCGGTGTTCTAATTGAAGATTGTTGTGAGATGTAAGGGTTCGATAATAGTGTGATATATGAGGCAGTGATTGTAACTGATACTGTCTCTTATAATTTAGTCGGTATATGTATCGAAGATTTTCGTGAGATGTGAGAGATCGATAATAGAGTGTTTGATGAGGCAGTGATGTAGCTGATACTGTCTCTCGTAATTTAGTCGGTGTTCTAATTGAAGATTGTTGTGAGATGTAAGGGTTCGATAATAGTGTGATATATGAGGCAGTGATTGTAGCTGATACTGTCTCTTGTAATTTAGTCGGTATATGTATCGAAGATTTTCGTGAGATGTGAGAGATTGATAATAGTGTGATTGACGAGACAGTGATTGTAGCTGATACTGTCTCTTGTAATTTAGTCGGTGTTCTAATTGAAGATTGTTGTGAGATGTAAGGGTTCGATAATAGTGTTATATATGAGGCAGTGATTGTAGCTGATACTGTCTCTTGTAATTTAGTCGGTATATGAATCGAAGATTTTCGTGAGATGAGAGAGATCGATAATAGAGTGTTAGATGAGGCGCTGATGTAGCTGATACTGTCTCTTGTAATGTAGTCGGTATTTGTATCGAAGATTGCAGTTGGATGCAAGAGATCGATAATAGATTGATAAGACAGTGATTGTTGCTGATACTAGCTCTTTTAATGTTGTTGGTATTTGTATCGAAGATTTTCGTGAGATGTAAGAGTTCGATAATAGAGTGTTTGATGAGGCAGTGATGTAGCTAATACTGTCTCTTATAAAGTAGTCGGCATTTGTATCGAAGATTTTCGTGAGATGTGAGAGAACGATAATAGAGTGTTTGATGAGGCAGTGATTGTAGCTGATACTGTCTCTTATAATGTATTCGGCATTTGTATCGAAGATTTTCGTGAGATGTGAGAGAACGATAATAGAGTGTTTGATGAGGCAGTGATTGTAGCTGATACTGTATCTTGTAAATCAGTCGATATCACTATCAAAGATTGTGGTGAGATGTGAGAGAACGATAATAGAGTGTTTAATGAGGCAGTGATTGTAGCTGATACTGTCTCTTATAATGTAGTCGGCATTTGTATCGAAGATTTTCGTGAGATGTGAGAGATCGATAATAAAGTGTTTGATGAGGCAGTGATGTAGCTGATATTGTCTCTCGTAATTTAGTCGGTGTTCTAATTGAAGATTGTTGTGAGATGTAAGGGTTCGATAATAGTGTGATATATGAGGCAGTGATTGTAGCTGATACTGTCTCTTGTAATTTAGTCGGTATATGTATCGAAGATTTTCGTGAGATGTGAGAGATCGATAATAGAGTGTTTGATGAGGCAGTGATGTAGCTGATACTGTCTCTCGTAATTTAGTCGGTGTTTTAATTGAAGATTGTTGTGAGATGTAAGGGTTCGATAATAGTGTGATATATGAGACAGTGATTGTAGCTGATACTGTCTCTTGTAATTTAGTCGGTAAATGTATCGAAGATTTTCGTGAGATGTGAGAGATCGATAATAGTGTGATTGATGAGACAGTGATTGTAGCTGATACTGTCTCTTGTAATTTAGTCGGTGTTTTAATTGAAGATTGTTGTGAGATGTAAGGGTTCGATAATAGTGTGATATATGAGGCAGTGATTGTAGCTGATACTGTCTCTTGTAATTTAGTCGGTATATGTATCGAAGATTTTCGTGAGATGAGAGAGATCGATAATAGAGTGTTTGATGAGGCGGTGATGTAGCTGATACTGTCTCTTGTAATGTAGTCGGTATTCGTATCGAAGATTGCAGTTGGATGTGAGAGAACGATAATAGA
>JAQYXR010000835.1:0-54205 GCA_030545055.2 Neoaliturus tenellus
AGTGAACGCAAATATAGAGGTTTTTTACATCACTAATCAGAACACTCTGCAGAATCATTGCAAAAATTAAGAAATATTTTTTGAATCCCAATACTTCATTCAAAACCTCTGTTTTCTTTTGAATATCAATAAAAATCAAACGAACTATTACAAAAATATAATATTTACGTATTATTATTAACAATCATTATCACATATACTCAAATAGCATTAATGCTTTCATCAAATCTAACTTCAATATGTCTTCAAAGAGCGCTCGGATTTATTTGAACACAAAAAAACAATAATCGGATCACCCTTGTATCAGGATGTTCTTTCGATTGCTTTCATTTCTGCAAACAATAACCGTTACGCACACACACACCGAAGCGTTTACACACACACGCACACACGCACACACGCACACACGCACAATATTGTCCCCAGGGCCGACGCCTATCCGTATGCATTACGCTGCGTTCAAAGTGCCATTAGCTTTTTGTCCCAATTCACTTTCAATATAAAACAACGCCGTAACCCGGTTGCCGTTCGGTTTGTTTGAGATTTCTCTCATTTTGCAAATAGAATGTGGAGCCCCCTTGGAGGGATCCCTGCTGAGTGGAATTTGACGATATAGGCTACTTTCCGCAAGGTAATACGGGGCTTTTATTGAATGTTATCGTTTCCCTTTGGGTTGATACACGGAATTAAGTGGGTTGGAAAAATGATGTATTGAAAGGATCTACATATATCTATATTCTGTATATATAATGCGTGAAGGCGTTTTTTGTAAACACTAGGACTCCTTCATTATTTCTGGACGAAATTCAATGTTTGAGATGTAATAAAATTCGTCTCAGTCTGTAGTTTTGCAATAATTTTTTAGATTTTTTATATTTGTACTCTGAAGGACACGGGAAGCTCTAAAAGTTCGGTTTTTGTCCATAAGTAAAACATAGGGAACAATTTATCTTTAATTGCAAAATAAAACAGCTGTTGATAGTAAAACAGACAAACACATGTTAAAAGCTAGCTGAATAGAAGGAATTACACTACTGGTACTGAAATATCAACACAATTTCATACAAATAAATACGATGAGTGTCTTTGTGTGGAACAAATTGTGTGATTTACCTTTTTTTCAAAATGCAGTAGGTAGATTTTGCTTGAACTTTGTATTCATGTATATTTGGGTACAGAAGTAAGATTAGTACTTGAACCCCAGAAAAATTCATTTTCCTGTACCAAAAAAGTTTAGGAATTGAAATTTTTTAGGGTTTATGGGTTATCAGATTGGTATTGAAATAACAACGAAAGTTAACAAAAATTAAAATAGAACGCTAAATGTTTGCGCATTGGTTTTCAAACTACTGTGAACCAGTAAAAGGGATAGTAGGTTGTTGATGTAAATTTAATAACCTGTTTACGTTGAAACTATAAAAAATTTCATGCAGAATGTTACAAATATTAAAACACCTGTTTGAAAGGGATAATATTTAAAAGTTTTTACCTCCAGTATAGATAACAAACTTATTGCAAATCTTCTACTATATATTTGTCAAATACCACTGACTCACGTATCAACGCACAGCCTAAACTACTAGACCTAGAACCTTGAAATTTTGTATGGACGTTCCTTTTAGGATGTAGGCATCCACTAAGAAAAGTTCTAAATTTATAGTGGAAATGCAAGAGTAGATTTAATGGGCTATTTACAATGACTTTCTTTTGTATGTGTTTTTGTTCTTTGTAACTGTTTGTTCTGTTATAACTTGTAATGTTTGATGGCTTCTTGGGTTGATGCTCGAGCCATAATAAAGAGAGAGAAAAAAAACGGTTTTTGAAAATTCCCAATGGGCGCCGCCCTACAGAGGGTCAAAGTTCGTGTGGAGTTCGAGTAGGGAGAATTTGTTTTGAATTTTTGTTTACATTATCGCAGATGATAACTAGGTAATATGAAAGCAGTTGTCTGCTATTTAATTTCGTCAACAGCTGTTAGCACATACTTTATTTACTTTTAGAGTAATAAATAAGTTTTAAGGTTATGTTGGATCGTAAACATGATTCGGAAAGTTTTTGAACTAATTTAAAGCTTATCTACGGTCATGGCGGACGTAGAATTTCTCGAAATAAACGGCATTTTCGTCTCTCATAGGGTTGTTATTATACCTAGTGATGGCGCATGCCTTTTTTCTGCCTTATCACATGCGATTACAGGATCCATCGCACAGTCCTCAAATATACTATCTGAAATCGTCAATCATGCCTCTGCTACTGATCTGAAATCGTCAATCATGCCTCTGCTACTGATCTGAAATCGTCAATCATGCCTCTGCTACTGATCTGAAATCGTCAATCATGCCTCTGCTACTGATCTGAAATCGTCAATCATGCCTCTGCTACTGATCTGAAATCGTCAATCATGCCTCTGCTACTGATCTGAAATCGTCAATCATGCCTCTGCTACTGATCTGAAATCGTCAATCATGCCTCTGCTAACTGGGAAAGGTTACACATGTACTCAATGACACGTGAATGTGAGCCTTACCAGAGCAGGGATGATTATGTGTCTGTGATGTCGATGCCGTTTACTTACATGGACGTTTCTTTTCGCTCATGGGTGCTCCCTAAAAAACGGTTTTGCAAATTTAGTTTTCGAAGCTCTTTATTAGTGTTCCGCCCCACAGGACTTCAAAATTACTTTGGGCCTCCGGGGTCGATATTTGACATGGACGTTTCTCTTTGCTCATGGGTACTCACTAAGAAACAGTTTTTCAAATACAGTTTTCGAAGTTCTTTAGGGCTCCGCCCCACAGGACTTTAAAATTACTTTTGGGCCTCCGGGGTTTAAATTTGAATCGGACGTTCTTCATTGTTCATATTTACTTACCAAGACATAATTTTGCAAATTTCTTTAGGGCTCTACCCCATAGAACCTCAAGATTACCATAGATTCTAGGGGGTATAAATTTAAAGCGTACGTTCCCTTTTGCTAACAGGTGCTCACTATGTGATGGTTTTGTAAATATATTGTTTTTGAAGTTCTTTAGGGCTCCTCCCCACCTGAATTCAAAATTAATCAATGGCCAACGTGTTTTAAATTTGACATGGACGTTCCTCTTTGCTCACAGGTGAACAATGAGAAACAATTTTGCAAATTTCCTTTAGGGCTTCTCCCCACAAATTCTCAAAACTACTATAGATCCTACGGGTTGAAATTCAACGTAAACGTTCCGTTTTGCTAATAGGTGTTCACTAAGAAACAGTTTTGCAAATATAGTTTTTAATGTTCTTTAGGGCTCCGCCCCACATGAATTCAATATGACTGTAGAGCCTACGGGGTTGAAATTTGACATAATCGTTCCTATTTGCTCATAGGTTCTCAGGGCCTTTTCTATTTAAAAAAAACCATTTCTCACTAAGCACAGGTTTTGCGAAATTCCTTCAGAGCTCCACTCACACTACTTCATTGTTTCAATGTCATTCTTAAGGAAGTAGATTTCGTTACTCTTTAAAAAGATTTTATTACCTATACAATAAATTCAATCACGGGCGAAGCCGTGACGGGCAACAGCTGGTTGCAAATGTTTGAATAAAGAGAAATTGTAACAAACAAAAAAATGCCACATGAGACCCAAATTGATTACAGCCAAAAAAATATATATAGATTTTCCTAACTTTTGTGATTTTTTTGTTTAAATTCTGTAATGGCATGGAAAGTTAAGTTAAAGAGGATTTAGTTCGTCATAAATAGTAACAGTGTGGGCTCATTACTACGTCAACCAGTAACTTAGACTTCACTAGAAAAATAGACGAAGTCCAGTGCTGCATATCTCATATAGTACCGGGGAGTTATAGTTAAATATTGATTTTTCGTTTGTTGTCATTTACGTTTTTTTGTGTATTGAACTATCTAGATCCAACATATGTGAATTTATTCTAAATTTTATAATAGTGTTTAGGCAGAGGCTCTAAGACAAATCGGCATAAGAACCATCACGTAATTCTAGCCAATTTGGACCTAAAAGAACAACCACCAACATCTTAACACTATCACATTGGGAAGTTGGAAAATTGTTGCTGAAGATCGGTGCATAATATAGGAATCTGATTTTCACTACAATTTAGTTTTCATTCAAAGTGACTCAATAAATTACCATGGAGCAAGGTTTTATCAACATAGTCACTCTAATAAAGGCAGCGCATTGTGCTGCACAGGCCCCCTAGTAGTTTTATAATATGTGTTTGTAATACCCTATGCAATGAACCGCCACCTCACCTCCGCTCAAAGCCTCACTACAACCAGGACCTGGAAGCGTGTCCCATGGGAACGGGGGCAAGGAGGGGCTCACAACCTACAAGGAAAAACAAACGAACAATAGCGTGGATGGGGTCATTCCAATGAGACTAGTACTTTCCAGGCTAAGAAAACAGAAGATTTTTATTTTTTCAAGAACAAGGACAAAAGATTTTGAAAAAGTCCTTCTTAAATATAATGACATAAATATTTTTTTAGAAAGTGACCTTGTCCTCTGCACTCAAGTTATTCCAAGAAGGCCCCTTGATCAAGTTAATTATTTCCCTTTATTCTTAACATTACAAACCTTGTTTCCAAACCTGAAAATAACACAAAATGTGTAAATGCTTCAACGGGGTTAGATGTCACACGTGACAACCAACCCCTTACTGTTTGTGACAACTTGCCCCGACATATAATCGACATTTTCATTAACGACATAAAAATGAAAACTGTAAATATAGCCATCCACTTCCAATCCATTTGCAATCAATGCAATAATGTTTATGGATGTAAAAATAAATGTATAACTAGTGGAGTGTAGGGGCAAAGGCCCCTAAAAATAAAAATAGTGATGTCTCCAAAAATGAGCTTCAATCTTTCACCTCTTTGCAGTATTAGGCCTTCTGTATTTTTCTCAAGCTGTAGTAAGAATTTACATGTTTGGGGTTTCTAATAAAATATTTCCTAATCTTGACGAAACTTTTTGGTTTCAAATCAGTAGGTACCAAATCAGTAATTTAGTAATAATATCCCCTGTATTAAAATACAGTAGTCTATTTTGTGGAAAAAAGAAAACTTATTGCAATACTATACTACCGAACGCGGTAAAAATAGTTTTAACCTTAAACATGTTCATGATGTGTTTGTAACTCAAATAAATAAAATAGTTCAATACAACATAAGGCCATTAATACTGTACACCCTTTCACCCTGGACACCTGTGACCGTGACCCCCATTCCCCCACACTCGCCGTGACCCCATGCCTCCCCGTGTTTCCTGTACCTCCTTGCCCCCTCATGCTCCTGTGCCCTTCATTCTCTCTTGCCCACTGCCCGCAGTTCTTCTCCGTGGCCCCCATGTCCTCTATGTTCCGCATTTCTCCCCAATGCCCCCCATGCCCAACCAACTTCCGTGCCACCGACGTCTCTAGTAGGCCCCTCCCTTTGTGCCCCCATACCTCCCGCGCCCATGGTACTTCCGTACCCACATGCCCACCTTTCCTCCTCATGCAACCTATATACCCATGCCCCCCTTACAGATTACAGTACTGAAGAAGATAAAATCTCATGTGGATCCGTAATCTGTTCATGACTATTAGTGTTCTCCTTTTTTTTATAGTGCATTTAAAATTTTAAAAAGTTATAGCCATGCGGTTATTTTAACTCAAAATATCTGTTCAATAATCAGCTGAGTTTATGATAAAACACTGGAACATCTGCTTAATCACACGTGTAGATCTAAAAATCTTATTCCCATTAGATTAACATTGGAACTTCAAGGTCCATTGGGGCGAAGCCCAGGTAATTTTTGAAAATTCTGCTATTTTTCCTTGCGTCCTTGGACCTCAAGCTTAAAAATGAGCCATCATACGTGGCCCTATCTTTCTTCTAACTCGAGATATTTCGTGGGGACCGATTTCCTTACGGAATTTTATATATATATATATATATGTACACTTTACACAAGTTTACACATTTTACAACTGACAAAGTACCAGAATGCTTGGCCGGATAGGCTCGACCGTGTGTGGACGCCTCCCAACACCAACCAGACACCCAACCTGACTTCCAACCCAACGGCTCGCCCAACATGCTCGACCGTGTGTGGGGGGCTTTACCTAAGCATTATATTTTCTATACAACTATTTTGTAAGTTTCGTTATAAACCAGCTACGCTTCACAAGAACTATGTAGATTGACTGATAATATTGAAAATAATATGTAATATTTTAATATGAATATCGTTTAAGTAGGTTTATTATCAATTAAGTCTCCAATTTTTCACACATTTATTTCTACTTTAAGCTTAAGTGTTACAATTTGAATCACTTTTACTATTCAAGGGTAAAGTATTTTTCTATGCACGTCACAAACTGTTCACGTTTCGGCACTGTATCAGTGCAATCATGCCAAGAGTTTGTACCTGGTACTACTAAGCAGTAAAAACATAGCTTTTTATCGCATGTTTCGGGTCCGCATTTTCTGTCGGCTGCTGGGGAGCAACGCCCCTGGTTCTGCATTTCATCGATGCACTCATACACATCTCCGCTGCCATCCTGAGTTTTGCATTTATAACATGTCTTGTCTCCGCCACATATCAACTTGTTCTCGTACTGTCCACAGTACTCTTTTGCCAACACGTAGGAGGCTGAAAATAAAATAAATATGTCACAAAATATCTTATAATTAGTATAAACATCATTTTGACAGAGTTTAAATAAGAACACATAAATGGATTTTCTAAAACGTTGTAAGGTGCCATAAAAACTGAGTGGTTTATAAACACTTAATTCTCCAACATGTAATTTCCCAGTTTGTCAAAAAATAACAACCCTCTTCGTTTATTTAAGCTGTAAGAAACATTAATTTGGTACAGGTAACATTGTAAAGTAAATTACCCCCATATGCCTAAGGTAGTTCCATGTTTTGAAATTCACAAATTATTTCAACAGTGCGACCGTCAGTAGACGCGTTACACATTACTCAGAATTATAGATTTTCTAAGTGTTATAAACAATAGAACTCTATAGAGTGTCTGTAAAATCTGTTGCCTTCATAATATTGTTAGTTGGGTCAAAATAAGCAAAAACGTTTATATTAGGTACATCCTAATATGCATATTTACCCAGATATTTACGCTATTATGTATTCTCCACTTAATAATCGTTATTTAATATCAAATTAAATTCCATTTATAAATGGAGGGCATGCAACAAAGACGTCGATATAGACAGGTTATTATAAGGGTCACTTTTGAATTCGGATGAGGTGCCACCGATTTGGGTTCGGAGGAGATTGGGAACGGATGACATGGAGGTAACCGAAGTTTGTTTGCGCCAAAAACGTATGAGAATCGGACTAAAAAAAAGGCGCTATCCATCATTGATATCTCAAAATTTCCCAATAAAATAACATTCGGATTGATTAAAGCATTTAAAACATCTGGCAATGTTCAGCTGTAAATACTTAGTTTTTGGCGATCACAGATATTCACAATTTTAGATTGATCGGATGTCATTGATTTAGAGCTAAAAGTAACATTTGTATTGTATTGAAATAATTTGCTCAATTTCGAGCAAAACGTATACTAGTCAGAATATCTCAAATCAAAATTGGTACTCAGTTTCATGTTATGGAAAATTTAAGTTGACTAAAATATAAAAAATTAATCCGACATTTTGATTCCATGCCACGTTAAAATTGGGACAATAAGATAGACAAGAAAATAACTTTTTTTCGTGGTATATAGCATTTTGAGTAGTCGAATGGTAGGCCTACAGAGTTTTACAAGTTATTGAAAACCTTTCTAAGATCAAACAAATCCAACAAAGTCCAATAACCTAAACTTAATCATTATTTATTTTTTATTTTTGCTGTTTATAGTCATCTAGTTTTTAACAAGTTATCTTAAAACAGTTTGAATTTATAACATTAATTGAAATTACATCTTTTAATTAGGTTAATTCTGATAAATGGTTAAATTTGAAATTCAATTCTCTTTTACTGACAATGGCAATATATTATTTCATTGAAGATTAAAACCAATATTTGAAATTGTAGTTCCATACAGAATTATCACCCTAAATTTGACACAAAAACAAAATTCTCTGGACCACATAAGTTGAGGTGTAATGATTTCAGAAGTTACATTGCTGTTGTGTATGACCAAACTTCACGTAAGTTATACTCCAACCCCCCTTAGATCCGCCACAGCTCCAAGTATAGGCCTACTTGTAATAAGCCTAAAAAGTAATAGGCCTAATTCAGGTAGCAGAAAAAAGATACATTTTTGTTTTTACTGATTTAAAATAAGTTAGAGTAGGTATATTTTTGTAAAAAGGCAGCCTGTTTGGTAGGTATAGGCCTTAGACTGACTACAAATTTTATAAGTTAGGACTAGGCCTAATTGTCTCTTGCAAGACTCCGAGACTAAGTTAACAAAAAGTATTGGATTTGACATTATGATCTTCATACTAGATTGGTAATAAAAACTAGATACCGGTAATATCATGGACTGCGGCGGGTGAGCGCAGCGAACGAGCTCACTGCAGGGCAAAACAATTCCTTAGGTTGGCATAGCAAAACATGCCGGATAGCAGCTAATTTGTTATAAAATGTGAATAATTAATCAACAATAAGTAGTTTGATATTTCTCATTTATAAAACCAAATGTTTTGTTGATTAGAGTATACTAGAGATCACCTCCTGATCGAAATTCGATCAAAATTTCAGTTTATCTGGACCCAAGAAGCTTTAAAACATTTTAGAATCAAAACATCTGTTGTCACTGTTTTTCTAGCAGTTGTTATTACAACAGATGTCTAATAATTCATTCAATTCTCCTTTCTCCATAAGATTAACATTGGAACTTTGAAAACCTGTGGGGCGTATCCCTGGAGTCCAATGGGAGTTAGAATGTGATTCTGCTCATCTACAGGACTATACCTTTCTAACGGTATGCGCGGATTTCTCCTAAGTTGCACACAAGCTGAGAAAAAAGGAGGAAACGAAACATGCTTGCGTATTAATATATAGATGCGCGGATTTCTCCTAAGTTGCACACAAGCTGAGAAAAAAGGAGGAAACGAAACATGCTTGCGTATTAATATATAGATAACCATTGGAAATTCGGTAAGTAGGCAGGTCTGCTGCAATGGGGTATTTTTATTTTAATCCCAATCAATATCATCTGTCATTCATAACTTAAACCGTAGGTAGAGCGGTTACGGAGATACGATTTACAAATAACCACCCAAAAACAAAATTTTTGCTATTTTTCGTCCGTACCACCGAAACGGACCATCGACGAGGTTCAGTATACTTATGGCCCGCAGCTGTGTTAAGGTTCGAAAACTACATATAAGATTCGAACACCATTAGTCTTTTAGGTATCATCGACCCATTGCAGATGCCTTAAAAGCCTACTATAAAACAACTTAAATTATAATAAATTAGAATAACATAAAAATAAATTGTTCAAAATACTTGATTTGTTTAACTGTCTTCACTTTTTTAGTAACAATCAAGCAAAAATTTCATAATTTAAATACTTACAGTGTAAAATGATGACAAAGCAGACGGTGAGCTTGGCGTTCATCCTCACAGCTGTAGAGCATAAGTGAACCACTGCGCGTAATATATAGCTGTTGGTTTATGTTTAAACAGTTAAAAATAAATTCTTTGTTTGCACATTATTTTCCTCGTGCACCAGACCTACCATATGTATGAGTTGATTTGCCATTTTATGCCACTTTAAGGAAAACACGATAAAATAAAATCCGTTTTACTTTTACGTTTTGAGGTCCGTAAAAACCAAAAATGCATTTCGTTCATTTTTTAACTTTATCGAAAATTGTATAATTTGGTTGAAAAGGAAACGCGAGATTTAAAACAATTCTTAGGGTACTGTACAATTTTAAATCATAATAGATTTTAAAGAGATTAAACAAATATAAAATAGGCCTAATCTTGCCTCATTAGCATTCGTTTTAGCGAATTTCCCTATAAGAAGTACGCTATTACGTGGCACACGGGTAGACATAAGCCTAGAAGGCAAAAGCAACATTCGTTCAAATTTATATGTGTGTGTTACACGCGTGTGTGTATGTCCGTTAACACGATACCCCTCGAACGGAACCTCCGATTTTGATGAAATTTGGCACAGAGCAAATTCATCAGATTACGTTCGGAAACCAGTGTGATCGGACTATTTGAACGGGGTTTTATGGGGTTCCAAAAGGGCCTACAATGAGTTTTTGGTATTTTTGGACCTCAATTTTCTAAATTAAAAAATTTTTACTAAAACCAGTCTAAAGAGTTAAAAAAACAAATATTTTTGTATTTTGTATTCTCAACCTGGTTTAAGAGATTATGGAGAAAATCCAAAAGTATCGTTTCCATGTTATTATTATGGGAAATCAACAAGCTCCTCTATTTCACTTATTTATAGTCATAACTTAATAAAATTTGGTATTACGTACATTCACTAAGTAGGGTGTAACCTATCTTTGCTCACAACACCCAAATTTGATAGAAATTAGCATATAACGTACCTGTGCTGGAAGGAATTACCGTATATTTTTTTACAACATTTCATGGCAGCAAAAAATTTGTCCTCATGAAAATGGTGTATATGGGGAAAGTAAAAAATGCCAGATTCCATTGGAAATTCGCTGAGTACGCAGGTCTGCCGCGATGGGGTATTACCAGAATTATAGGCCTAGCGTTTACTGTACCTACAACGCCGCCATTTCGCGTGGACGCTTGGTGATGTAGGGGAGACCGGGGCTAAAAGTCACACGGATTGGTTGTCACAAAGCTTATAACTTCTGCTACCAGCTATTGTTTGCGCTAGTTTTGCGTGTGCAGTTTCTTCCTTTAATATGAAGATAATTATGTTAGAGAGTGGGCGTATATCTGTGCTTACCTATGAATTTTGGCGTTTTTTCTGATTTTACTCTTGGTGAGTAATAAGTTAGGACTACTTATTATTTTTTGCCATCCTTATCTTATGAGTTATCATCATAAGTTCCATTTTATAACATTAGGCATATCGTGAGGTGTTAAATCTGATTTCTTACCAAAACAAACGATTACCAGTTTTCGTTATATGTCGATGTTTGTAAAAAATGGCGGCACGGGGCAAGTTGTCACATACAGTAAGGGGTTTGTTGTCACATGTCAATCAAATAGTTAATTTGCAGTTAAGTTTTCTGTTTTCAAAACTACTTGAATTCATTGTAGTTTGTTTTAAGTATCATTTTTGTATTAAACTAATTTTACTTTTGAATGTTTTGTTTGATTTTACTTATATCAATAAGTTATACATATTCTTATTTTATCCATAAAAATACTAGGGACAACCAACCCCAGCCGTTGTGACAACATGCCTCGCCGTATGGGCTGGTTGACACACTTGTACTGCTTTTATTAACCCATTATGACCTAGCGTTACCATTTGGCAACACAAATATTGTGCAATATTTTAAACCAGTTTTGGCATGATATTCCATAGTTCTATTGGCATTTTAGTGTACAAATATGGTCATTTTCGTAGCGGCACATACACAGTAAACACTATTAAAAAATAGCAAAATCAGTGTTGACCGAGGTGCAACTCTCAAAGAATTAACCGATCCCATCAACTTCCACGCAAGCCTGCCACCGTTTATTTAACGTGGGCCCTCCCACCATCGTTACCACAGATCGCCTACCCCTTTTAAGAGTTGCACCCCCAGGTCAGGTTTGGTCGCGAGCGGGTATCGAACCCGCGCTTGCGTAGACACCTGGCCAAGGTGCCTACGCGTTAGCCACATCAGCTATCACGACCGGCAGCCCAGGCACGAGGATTAGGGTTTTGAACAGTGCGCGCTCCTAGCGGCAAAAGTTGTAGGCCGTTAGTGAGTGAGTTTGCTACGAGAGCACGGCACGAGAGCGCCGCATTATATTTAAAGGAAATAATTTGGGCTAATAAGGGTTAAACATTTTTTAATAATATTTTTTGTATAGATCTCGATTTGAAAAAATACATAATGTAAAGAAAAGTTTATTGCAAATTATAAAAATATATTTTTAATAAACTAAAATTACGACTAATCTCGTCAAATTAACAATCTAAAAAGTGTGCCAACCATCCCCGGTCTCCCCTACACTACCGACCCAGACATTGTTGCGAGGCAAGTCTCGTTATATTATCACTCTGTTATAATCGGTAAGTTTGATGCTTGTCGCAGAGTTCAGTGAAAGTGGCCTTTGTGGTTTAAGTTATATCGCGCAATATAAAATATAAAAAAATGGCAAACTTCACGGCCAATGTTCAACAGCTTCTTGTGCTAGTACAAGAACATATTAAGTAATTCGGTGGAGACGTCAAGATCAAGCAAATGCTCAAATTTATTTTCTAATCTATTTCTGAAGAGTAACTACTGACGTAGGCGTTTTCCAGTAATGAAACGTTGGTTTTCTTGGTAGTGCTTGTTCGCTTTAACCTTAGAACTTTCATTCGTGTTTATTGTTTCACTCTGGGATGATACAAAGAATTAAGTGGAGTTGGAAAAAATGATTTATTGAAAGGATTGTTTGATAATATAGTATGTGTTTGGCACACTCAACAAAATTAGTTTTTATATGTGTGGGAGTGACCTTTTAAATTTATATATTAGTTTTTAAAATCTCTCTCTTATTAATTTAATTTGTTATGGTTCTACATATATGTAGAAAGTATCTAATATCCCCTTATTAATGTTTATTCTGCAATGAAAATGTCCAACCCGAAAAATGCTCGTAATCGTTTAACGGAAAAAGTAATATAGTATATCATTTGTACTGATTTAAATTACCTTGAACGCTGAACTAAAATATAATCTTTTTTTGAAAACCAACACCAATTAATTGGTCACTAACTAAATCATATTAGGTAGTTAACTTTATTTGATTACTTTACTAAAAAGTACATTCATTGTTAAATTTATCATTATTAACTTACTTAAAGAATTAAATGTTCCAAAGTTCCAATACTTTAAAATACCTATTCAATAAACAGGACTACTGAAATCTAATCAATTAATAACTCTCCCAAGACGAACTTAACTTTCCAACAACATTTCACCCGACTTTTTATCCCTCAGTGACTTAGAAACGTCATCCATCAACTCACGATATTCAGAGATGGTTGGGGGAGGGAGAGGGAGAGAGAGGGAGATATATGGCTCTCCGAGGCTTATCTGAGAGACTGTTAATTAGTATTAACATCGCTCAACATCAACATGAGAGTGAACATGTGAAGCATGTGTCCATGGTGGGCGCATATTGACAAGGTACGCTGGCCAGGGCGTGATTTATAGCTATGGTGCCTCTCAAATGGACCAAATGTGATTTGTGGTCTTGAAGGTGATAACAGTGTAGGATTAGGGTTGAAGAGGGGAGTAAATACATATGTAACTGATCCATTGTTTTATGGTTATGTTTGCGGTTCGTATCCGTGAACAAACTAGTACAAAAGGCTTACTTCCTAAGAAGAGTAAAATTTAAAAATATTATTTTAAAACCGTTTTAAAGGCTAAATAAAGAAAACAATTTTATTCCAAATGTTCTTGTTTAACAGTGAAAATATATTAACTGTTCTATAAAAAAAATTATGTAACGGGGTTTCCCAATATTCATAGGATTTATGAAAATCTCAATAAGTTCGATGTACTACTTATTACTTGTCTCAAAGTGACAGAGGTTTAGAAGAAGAAAATTTGTATGCAATGCTGTGTTTAACAAATTACTTAATACGTACAAATGGATAAAGAACAAAATAAGTATACGGACATCAAGTGTTAAAATATTTTTGTTTTGCACACGAAAACCTGACGAAATAAAGAGTTGACTTTGTCTTCTCTTATTTTCCACGGAAAACACTCTTTTTACCTCTTAAATGTCGAAATGAGGATTTTTTTACAAAAAATAAAAACAATAGATAACTTTTGCAAAATTATTCTAGCCCTCTGTTTCTATCCAAGAAATCAACAAATCAATAGTCATTAACTAAAAATTTCACTTTGGTTCTTATATGTGTGTTTTGTGGGCAGCGTTCTCCCTTCCCCATAAGGATATCCCTTCTTATTTGATTCGGTATACAGTGTTAATACTGTAGGCCTACCATGCAGTATTCTCTTAAAAATTTTGTAGGAAAATGTACGTTTTAAGAATGTATACTTGGCGATCATTCAAAGATATCACAGACTTCGGGGGCTGATAGTAGGCCTACTCGTCAATTTGAACAAAACTGTCTTCATGACATATACCAAAAATTCCTTCGTTTAGCTGCTAGACGCCATTTTGTTATTTTGCACTGAATATTTTTTATTTCCATGTCGGATCATTCTATGAAGTTCATAATTGGCATGAACTTTTATCAAACCAATGTTGGTTTTCAGGAAAAAAGCTTTTTCTGATGAATATTTACAAATGGCGTATTTTAAATTGTTTAATTCAAATATCTCAAAAAGATAAAAAATATTTTTTCTTGTAAATGAACATTTATGTGGTAAAGATTCATGCCTAATTTGAACTTCATATAATAATCCGTTACGTAAATAAACAATATTTGTATAACCATAATGGCGGCTGGTGGTTAAACAAAGAAATTTTCTCATAGGCCTATGTCTAGAGGAAATCTGTTGGTCAAATTAATGAATACTATCAGCCCCCGAAGTTTGTGGAATCTTTTAGTGAACACCCTGTATTCACTAAAAGGAAAAAATCAATCAATATTTGGAATCTCATTTGGAAAAATATTTGACATTGCACTGCATGAAAAATATTGTATAACATTACATAACAAGCTACAGTAGGTAGGTTAATAAAGAGGCTATGGCCTCTTTATAACCTTATCAAATAGCGAGGTAGATTTAAATTATAAAGCAACATTCAATTTTTTCAACAGTTTACCCAACTGGCATTTGTACCCACACGAACCAATTTAAAAATGAAATATCACCCAGGTGTCAATAGCAATCAGGTTGAACCCCTCAAGAATGTGTTGCTCAAGTCACAATCAATCATATCAGCCAGTGATTATCACTTAGTGAAAGTACAGCTTGTGCCTACACAGCTCCGACCTATCCCACTCACTGCGTGTGTAGCTGTGTTACTGGGGGGCTTGCTAGGTTCACTGCAGTGTTGCCAGGCGTACAATAATCATCGTACTCTGACGATCATTTCACCATCGGGTGCGAAATTTGATATCGTATTAGTATAAACTAAAAGTACGATAATTCAAGCCTAACAGGTTAAGTCAATAAATAGGCTTATGCAATTGCTTAAATATGTATTTGTTGTCAAGATTACTCATAGTATCTTTATTATAGTAATAATTTGTTAAGAGAGCTTTGCATATTTCTTAAAAACTTAAAGGACTTAGATGGATTTCATGAGCCATAAAACAATAGGCCTACTACATAACGTTGTATCAAAGATAATATATTTAATCATTTGTAATGTTTGGTTTGACAACACTGGTATCTGAGTGATTATTTAAGACAGTATGGTTGTTATAGATGTATAGTAAAATTGTATTAGGCCTATATTTAGAGCAGTTATACTACAGCAAAAAATGATTTCCATAACACATGCTTACTCTATCTGAAAACAAATAACTCAAGCACCGTTTAAGGTAGCCTTAAGCACCGTTATTTACAGCCCACAATGCATTTCTTATGCAAGTCAATTATGGAAATTGACTTGACCTTACAAATTACGCTTAAAATCTATTGTGAAAGTTTAAAGTCGATCTGAGGCTTCCTGCGAACGTAATCGTCGGTCAATTAAATCGGGATTTATCACTACACTGAGCTACCAACAGTCATGTATGAAGATTTCACTCCTCTTCGATCCGTTCATCCAATTATTGAATTTTATCCCACTTTTGTTGTAAAAGATGACAATTGGCAGGACTATTAAGTGGAACTTACTTTATTTCTTTAATAACAATGTTTTGTGACAGTGTTGTCCCATCCAATACAAACAACGAATAGAACGATAATTACCCAAAAGTACGATAATTTTTCTAAGCCGGTACGATAATTGGTTTTCAAATCTGGTAACACTGAGGTTGTAAAGGGCTGCCCCCACACTCAACAAGCTGCGTAGTCCGCAGGTCGGCAACGAATGGGCGGACTCATTTACTTGACTGTAATTTATACCAGAAGGAAGCTGGTAGTGAGCGTTGGCGTTTTGATATTAGATCAAGTGCTGCTCTACAGTTACCATGTAATTACAATCATTTCAGAGTGAATTTAAATAAATTTTGCATGTGAAATTAAATGAGAATATTAGGTTGTTATACAAGACATGGGTTAAGATGAATAACTTGAATGAATATTACATAATATTAGTCTAAAAGTTCGTCTACTTTATTTAAACGAGAAAGCTTTCAATCATAAGTCGTGTTAATTGGTTGAAGGAGAAAGACCACCAACATAAAACTATTAGCCTACTGTTTCACCTGCAAGGGATTGAAGTACATATGAATATGACATACATGCTGAATATGAAGTACTATCTAACAATCACAATAACTAATGATTAGGTTTTAAATGAGACTGTGCAAAATAAGTGATGGAGAAATGTTATAATTTTCAGCTAAACCGTAGATTAAGCATACTCCCTTATCAAGTGGTATGCTTAATATATGGCTAAACCATGTACTATAAAACTTATTAAAGATCAAGGATTTAACTTATAATGATGGATGTGGAGGGTTTCAATTATGTAGCAAGTTTACTGTATGATAATTTAGTCATTAGAGCAGTTGTGAATGTTTTTACTATCACATTTAAAAAATTTTTTAAATTTCCAAAAATGAAGAGACCATCTACACACAATAGCATTAACACCAGCCATTCACTTTCAGCCCCAGTCTTCTAACATCATTCTACCCACCCGCACCACGTATTCACTGTACCCATGCAAATTCTATTCCCAACACTCTTCAACTCCTGGAGAGGTCAAAGCACAACGTCCTCTGATGCAACTCGCAGTGGCAGTGACACCCCCCGGAGAGGAGGCGGAACCACGGATGGTACACCCGGGACTCCGACCGGCCGGCGAGTGGGCAGGGAAGGAAATCTGCAGAGGCAGGAGAAAACTGCGGGCAGGTCAAAGGACTGTCGCTCAGTTGTCGACCGAACGCCGGCAATTCCACCCGGTGAGTGAATTTCTCTTCGTCATTAGCATGTAAACTGTTATGGGTTAGTAATTGTTTAATTACTTTCGTGGTGCATTGTGGGCATATTATTGTTCTCTTTGTTACCGTGTTTCGAGTTCATTTGCAGTTTTTGAAGATTAACTCTGCTTTGAGTAGCCTTTATTTTTGGTATCTTCTAATAAAGTTTTTTTTATTTTCAAACATAAAAATAAATCTATTAATTTTCCATTTTAATTGCAATTTTTACTGCATTTATGTTATAAATCTGACAATTTGATGTTACCAAAGATATTATTGCCTTATTTTTTATTGTCAAAACGTAAATAATAAAAACATTCCTAATAATTTTTGTTTGAGATAATTTAGAAAACAATCATTAATTTTTAGGCCACCTCAATGCAGTAATACCAAAGTGCTCGCTGAGTTATACACTTGTTTTTCTTATTTTACGCGAATTTAATTCATAATCATTTACTGGCTAAAAAGCGAAAAATGTGTTATTCATTGAAACAAGCTTTAATGTACGCGTACTTAATCACAGATTACCTTAGCAAATTACTATACAACAGTTTTAACTTGGCAGCGCCGTTTCGAGAACGATCTACTACACCAACACTATGAGGGTCATTGTTCCTTGCACATTTCCTAATGTTAGGAATATATTAATATTCCTTAACATATTAATATTATTCCGTTGTATAACATTATTGTTGATTAACATTATTCCGTTGTATACCATATTATGTTCTCAACACTATACCTCAACGTGTCAATGCACAAGACATAATAATTAAATTATTTGAACTTATTTGAAAACTGAATGTTTTAGAGTGGTAAAGAAAATTATGGTTTCTCAAAGACATCAGTGCCAAACCTTGTAAAGATAAAGATCAATTTTGGACACAATGCAAAAAATCAATCGACACCCGTTAGAGCTAAAGAAAACGTCCAACCAATTATTTTTATTTACCCCCAACACCCAACGATGTGTTACTGATCGGTTACCCCTTTGAGAACATGTTCTATTTAGTAATGGTCGCTACCCATGCACTTTTTAAAAACCCTTACCGTGGGGCCTATTGAACTCCTTGGCTATCACCTCTTTAGTGATGGAAAAGAACTATGGAGATTGTAACATTGAAAATTTCGTGAAGCTCAAAATCGTATACAAAACCATTCCAATTAAATTATTTGCAAAATTCAATTTTTTTTTTTTGGAAATTTAGTGATTCCACAGAATACCGGAAAATTGCGGACACGAACAATTGGGGACACGTCTTAAAAGCGGACAATTGTGGACACTAGGGATTAATGCTACATGACAAGGGTTTGACAGGTCTCTACAAATATTTCACTGCCTGACAACTGCGGACACATGCTCTGGAAAGAGTCTGATTTCCACCTAAAGAACAGATACATACATGAAATATGATTTTAAGACTGATTTCCATCACACTTTACACAGGCTTTGGACTGTCAAAATGGTAAAATCATTTTGGCGTGTTTAAAATCAGGTTAAGTAGGCTTCGGAATTCCTTATAACTACTAATTCCTAATATTTTATAATTAGGCTTTGTCATTATAAGTATTTACAATTATTTACATATTCGTTACACTCAAAGTGTTGTGTCAAATCCCAACTGTTGGATCTACTCTAATCTTTGGATATGCGAAATGCTCTTAAAAATGATTTTATATTTGTTTCTCTTCATACACCTGTACAGTTCTCTATATCCTTTTATCTAGTTTCGTGTATAGCTTCTTCCTCTTCTTCCCTTCTAAATTTAGTTCCATCTTCATGAGCACGCAGTTTGTGTTTTCAGCTTCTTTCTTCAAACAATCCACTAGCGTGTTAAATCTAGGGTGAGCGTTACCAATGAATGTGTTGATTTTGTTGTACCACCCTTCTACTGCATTTGTTGTTCTGTGCCTTTTGCTGTAGCAATTCCACATTTCGATGGGTATTAAGCTGATTTTAAACTCTCCCAAATGAACGTGTCCGCAATTGTCCGGCAGTGAAATATTTGTAGAGACCCGTCAAAACCTTGTCAGGTAACATTAATCCCTAGTGTCCGCAATTGTCCGCTTTTAAGACGTGTCCGCAACTGTCCCGGACACCGATTCCATAATTCCCTCCAGTCACCCATTACACAATGCCTTGTAACGTGCAAGACAATGGCCGTCGCTGGCGGCACGAGAGAGCCTACTCCTGTAATGGAGATAGCAGCCTGCTAGCCGGACATTTGATATCTCAATGGTCAACAATCGCCATTGTGTTGGACGGAGGCCTCCGCGAGCCGCTAGCGACTGTCCGGGGCATTGTGGGTAAAGACAATATCCGCAGGGGGCGGTTGATAAGTTGGGGATGCAAACTGACACCTGAGTATAAGAAATTGGGTGCAAAAAATTTATATAATTCATAATTTAATTGATACTTTATTTGAAACAATGACACACTGTGTGGTGCGTATTTTAAGGTGAGTATGACCATGGTATGACTGAAGGGTGAATGTGATGATTGTGATTGATCAGATGAGGTGTAGCTTTGTTACTGGAAAATATCAGCTGTTTCACTAGTCAGGATTATTAATTAATTAGTGTAGTAAAATTAAGCCAAAATATGGCTGGAAAATGAAATAATTTTTGGACAGCTAATTTTTGCTGAAATGTGTTCTATGCCATCCCCTGACCTCCCTCAGAAAAGTCCCCTGAAATCCCCAGTGGGCAACATGCCTAAAAATGATGGGATGGCCCACGTGGAGTCAGAAATAAATCTTTCTTCGACCAATGGGTTTATGTACATCAAATTAAAGCTCTTAAGTAGTAGAATTTAATGCCGCAAACCGCATCTCAAAAGGTTGCCTGAGTCGAAAACGGCAGCCTTTCAAACTTTGAATAAAAATCACATTTTAACGTAAACGCTTAAAAATGTAATAATTTTCGAAATACTTGACCTTTCGAGGTGCGGTTTGCAGCAAACGGTTGCTTGTACAATTACCTAAGCAAATAGGGATAGTTTGACATATGCCCATCATATTACCCTTGAACCACCCTCTACATGGACGTCCCAAAGAGGGAGTTTTGAAAATTTTTTCTTAGTCCATAGCCATGCTATACATCATTTTAAAGGTCTTATTAAGGAGAGTACATAGCCGAAAACCAGACCTCAAAAGGTCAAATAAGTCGGAAGTTATTGTATTTCAAAGTTTTGATAATATTAGGCCTATTGTATTCTAAACTTTGAACGCCTGCCACTTCACTCCCGACAGTTATATTGAGTTCGGGTTTACGGCATTGTATTCTACATTTGAAGATCTTTAATTTGATGTATATAAACCTTCTGGAATGTATTTATATTTAGTATGCTTAATATCTAATTTTAATGTAACTCCTTATGGGCCAACCCCTCATTTTTAAGCGTGATCCCCATATGGGATTTCTGGGGACTTTTCGGAGGAAGGTCAGGGGACGCCATAGAACACATTTCAAAAGAAATTGGCTTTCCAAAAATTATTTCATTTTTCCCGACTAATTTTACTACACTAAATAGCCCAACGGTCAAAGGCAGTTGAGTCCAGTATCGAACCATCAAAAAGCACTAACGTTTCTCAGAATCGAACCAGCAGTGTACAGATTCAAAGGCGAACTCTATAACCACTCAGGGTTGGTTTAAAAGTTGCAATTTTATCTATGACGTTGCAATAAGCACCATTAATGATACTACACAAATAACTTCATAAAGACGTGCTACATTATTAAACCAAACACAAACTCGTTGCATATTGAACTCATAACGGTACCTACAAGGGTCACACTATATGATACAGGTTCTGGACCAATGAGAATTCGGCATTTGACAAAAGTAAAGTTATAACAGACATTTGCACTTTGCACATCACGAGACTGTGCCATCTCAAACAATTATGATCCATTAATTATGTGAAGCGACATCGGGAGTGGCTTTATTTTGAAATGGTGATGTCATAGCCTAGAAATGGTGAACATGCTTATTACTTTATTTTTACAATTTTTATTTTATTTTAGGCACTTGCTTAGTTATTAAGTATTTGAGATAATAATCATTGTTTAGAGTCATTTCCGTATAATATCCGTCATAATCAATAAACGCCGGAACCCCTAATGGCAACACGGTCTCTCCAGATTACCGTTGCATCATTGCTCTCTTATGCACGACCATTAAAATCACATGTTCGCTTACCTCAAGATATATCATCTAATGGCTGCCAGACCGTTTATCCAATGTAGCCCCGAGCGTCACTTATTGCTTGCAAATTACAGCAACTCCGTGCCCCCAGGCTCTAGACAAACAAAGCGCGCCAATCTCGCAGATCACGAGATACCGCGAGATATCGCGGTGCAGTTGCCACCACTGCTACCGGTGACGTCATCCACGCAGCTGGCAGTCAAGGTCACGTGAAGTGCTGCAAACCACGCCCATAGGGGTCCAATCTGACAAAATTAATAACAAAACAAAACCACTTGGGACGTGTTTGGCATGGTCCCCTGATCATTTTGTGAAAATTCCCAACTTTTCCCACTTTGGCATTTTCCGCCATATTGGAAAATGGCGGCTAAGACATGTCATTGTGTAAGCTTTCATTTAAAAATCGATTATACAATAACAATACAGTGTAAAAACCTCAAACAAGATTTATTCTACTCACGAAAAGATTTCCTATAAGAAAATGTGGTATTTATTGCTAGTATCTTACACGCTAGGGACAATTGTTGGGTATGAGGGGTTCTGAGTTTATTGGAGAATATTTATCATAAATCGAAGGACCAACCAAGTTACGTACTTGGTAACGAAGTTTAACAAGGTGCACACACAACAATGGGGCGAACAACGTCAATATTAAAAACAGGTTAATACAACAGTTTAACAATAGGAGCAATTATAGTTCACAGTACCTTTGTTACATCACATCCAAAGTAAGGGCGGTTGCCTGCGGTCCAGGGACACCATGCGGTCGTCTCCGGGGAGGGCGTAGGCGCGCTTCTGGTGATGGGGTTGCACACGCGACAGGTGGACGCAAATCGCACGAATGTTTGTCTCTTCAAATAATCACGATCGCGGAAGCGCGATTAACGAGTTTCGCAGTGTCCAATTTCTGCCGCGGTTGCCGCACAAAGGAAGGTCTTGAAGCGGAGCGATGATGCACTGAGTTTAAACAAGGGGGAACAAAAATGAAGTAACACTTATACAAAAGGGGTTAAATATGAACTTTGAAATTAATTATTAAAAGTAAAGACTTGAGGCATAACAAAACAAAATTATAACGAGAGTGAAGTATAAAAATGCGGTAAAATAATGCCCAATTAAATGGCGGGAAATGTCGCCGACGAGAGTATCGGACGACGATGTTACTCGCACAAGAGCGGGGTGAGAACAGGGTAAATAGAAAGTTCTCTAAAAAGCATAAAGAACTAAGGAAGGGTTTTGGCGCTATTTCCCCCTCTCTCTCCCTCGGAAATGGAGTCAAAATAAAGACTATTTACAACACTTTTAAGTTTAGTAAATAAATGAGTGAGGGTTTTAACTTAATTAATTATATTCACAATTATTTTCTAAGTTATATTAGCCTTAATACTAAACATACCGGCCCCCTTGAAGCATTATGAGGCTTCAACAAACATGAGAAGAAAAAAGAACATTTTATTGCATATAAATAGACTTGAAATTTAATACGGGGCGGTTAGAGTCACTTAGTTTAAAGGCAAAGGGAACACCTTTACTACTGGGCGAGTCAGGTGTCCCGAAGATGTGTTTAGGTCCACGACACGGACGATTCCATCTTTTCCTGGATGGATATCCGTTATTCGGGCGAGGGGCCACTTGAGTGGTGAAGAAGGGTTATGAATTAGAACGAGGTCGCCAATCTTCAGGTTCTTGGTGTCCTGAGACCACTTGGCACGCTGTTGCAGCATGTGGATATATTCGAGGCTCCATCGTTGCCAAAGTCGTTGATGGAACGCTTGAACTTGTTGCCAATGCTTTAGGCGGTTGGTTGGCACCTCCATGACCCCCGGTTCTGGAACGGAGGCCAGTGAAGTTCCGATGAGGAAATGCCCAGGAGTCAGCGCGGAAAGGTCAGCAGGATCGTTCGAGAGCGGAGTGAGTGGTCTTGAGTTTAACATTGCTTCAACTTGAGTTGAGAGCGTTATGAACTCTGAGAGAGTGAGGATGGTGTCACCCATGACCCGTCGAAGGTGATGCTTCGCACTCTTCACTGCGCTTTCCCATAATCCACCTTGATGGGGAGCCGCAGGAGGATTGAAGTGGAACTTAATTGCACGAGGAGCGGCGTAGCGTTGTATATTGTCTTGCGCTTGAGGAGAGGTGATGTGTGGTGTGATAAGTTTGCGTAGAACGGCGTCAGCGCCTACGAAGTTTGTGCCACAATCGCAGTAGACATCAGCACAGAGTCCGCGGCGTGACACAAAGCGGGTTAAAGCGGCTATGAAGCCGTCAGTTGTGAGGTCTGTCACCACCTCGAGGTGTACTGCTTTGGTGACCATGCACACAAATATGCACAAATACACTTTCACATGTTTTGCAGAGCGCAGAGTGAAGGTCTTGATCGTGAAGGGACCACGGTAATCAATTCCTGTGGAGAGGAATGGTCGAGCGGGAGTGATTCGAGAGGGTGGAAGATCACCCATTAGTGGCGTGATGTTGCGTGGCTTATTTTTGAAGCATGTCACGCACTTGAATATGCGGGAACGTATGACACTCCTAGCGCAGAGGATCCATACGGATTGAGCGAGTAGGGCTTGTGAGAGTTGAGGACCTGCGTGGAGGTGAGTGGTGTGGAAGTGATCCACAAGCAGATCAACAACATGGTGTTTTCTGGGGAGTAGCACTGGATGACGAACATCTAGAGGCAGTGCCGAGCGGTTGAGACGACCACCAACACGCAGAAGTCCGTCAGAGTCGATAAACGGCTTCATTCGTTGAAGTCGAGTTGAGCAGTCACGCTGTTTGCAGATTGAAGAAATCTCATCCGCAAAAGCAGCTTGTTGGACGAGGCTGAAGATCTTAAGACGAGCTCTGGAGATTTCCGTTGAAGAAAGGGGTCCGATGACACGGTCACGTCGATGGCGACAGTTGTGTATGAAGCGTAAGAGAAGAGCAAAAATGCGCTGGAGTTTATTCCACGAGGAGTAAGCGGAGAGAAGATCCCAATTTGATTGAGGGGCTGAGGCGAGGACGACCAGTGGTGTCCTTTTGGTTTCGTCTGACGAAGAGAGGTCCACCGGAACGCAGTGTGAGGTTGGCCAGTCACAGGGAGCGAGCTTGAGCCATGGAGGGCCTGTCCACCAGAGAGGATGGTCGACAAGGTGAGAAGCGGAGATTCCTCTTGACGCGCAGTCTGCAGGATTATCCGCACTTGCGATGTGTCGCCAAGATTCTAGAGGAACGAGTTCTTGGGTTTGAGATACCCTGTTGGCTACATATGTCTTGAGCCTGTAGGATGGGGTGCGTAACCATGTTAGGGCTACAGAAGAGTCACTCCATAAATGGACATTTCGAGCTGTGATCTTGTCAGGAAACAATGATCGACAATGTGACGCTAGTTGAGCGAGGAGATGAGCCGCACATAGCTCCAGGCGAGGGAGAGTTACCCTTTTGAGGGGAGCAACCCGTGTCTTAGCCATCACAGGTCGAACGACTACTTCACCTGTAGACATTTGACAGCGGAAATATACGACAGCAGCGTAACCGCTTTCTGACGCATCTGAGAAGCCATGTAGCTCTATGGCATGTGAGATAGAGAACTGAAACGCTCTAGGTATGGAGACCTGCGATAAGTGTTGAGCGTCAGTGAGGAATGACTGCCATTTTTCGGCAAGGTCAGAGGGCAATGGATCATCCCAGGACAAGCCTGTGGTCCTTAATAATTGCATAAAGCATTTTGCTTGCATTGTAGTGGGAGCCAAAAATCCACAAGGGTCGTAGATCTTAGCCACGATGCTCAAAACAGAGCGTTTTGAGGGGCAAGTGTCCAGAGGGAAGTTGAGATTATATGTGAAGCAGTCAGAGGTTGGAGACCAACGCAGGCCAAGGATGGAGAAATGTGGTTCAGACTCTTGCAGAAAAACAGGAGACTCGAGATGTCCCTTGGGTAGAGATTGTAGAAGACGATCGGAGTTGGAGATCCACTTCCGGAGTTCGAAACCTCCTTGGCGCAGTAGACGTATGAGCTGCTCCTGTAGCTCTAAGGCCGCTTCCTCTGTGTCCGCACCGGAGATGATGTCGTCCACGTAGGTCTGGGTCCTCAGCACATGAGCAGCGGAGGGGAAGTTCCCACCGTCGTCGTCCGCAAGTTGGTGTAGAGTCTTGATGGCCAGGTAGGGAGAAGCATTCATCCCGTAAGTCACAGTGTTCAATTGGTATGTCGAGAGAGCCTCCTTGGGATGGTCACGCCACAAGATAAGTTGATACTTCCGGTCATCTGGGTGTACTTGGATTTGCCGATACATTTGACGGATGTCACAGCAAAAAACAATATTGTGACTCCGGAAATGAAGAAATATGTCACAAATATTTGATTGTAGCTTGCGCCCAGTCAACAAGACATCGTTGAGAGAAACGCCAGTACTGGTTTTGCAGCTCGCATCAAACACAGTACGGAGTTTTGTAGTGGAACTATTTACCTTTAGCACCCCATGGTGGGGGAGGAAATAGTGTGGAGCGGGCAGAGTGGAATTTTGGCATTTTGTCATATGGTTCAGATCGAGGTACTCATTCATAAAGTCATGATAAAGCTGTGAAAATAATGGTTGAGCAGCAAATTTGCGTTCTAACGAGTGGAATCTGCGTTCAGCGGGGGGCTGAGACGCTCCAAGAGGAGGATGAGCTTCCTTGAATGGAAGGCAGACAATATAGCGTCCATCAGGATCTCTGGTATGCGTCGATGTGAAGATCGCATCACAGAGTTGCTCTTCTTCAGTTTTCCGTTGGCAGGTTGGCAGTTCTTCCTGGGTCCAGAATCGCTGAAGTGATGATTGGAGGTCAAGATCGCTGGTCGAATGGAGAGAAACGAGGTGACTACTGAAGTTATTCGAGGGCGGCGTGGAGGTAGATTGGACTTCACATGGAGCTGTGCCCATTACTACATATCCGAAATGAGTTCCAACGACGTGGGGCATGTGCTGGCCTAGAGAATAGTGCTCATGAGTAAGCAATTTGGGGAATAGAGAGGCACCAAGAACGACATCAATGCGTCCTGGCAAGTGAAAAGTGGGATCAGCCAGACAATAGCGTTTAGTGAGCGCAAACACGTCCGGAGAGACTGGAACACGAGGTAAGTCGACAGTCAAGTTGTCTAGTATTAGCATGGGATGCTGAGGAGAAATCAGGAATCCTGAAAGAGTCTCAATATTGAGAGAAGTTTGCCCTTTGATCTTGGCAGCACTCTGACCCAATCCAGATAGTTGAATATTTGATTTATAGCGTCGAACGCCTAAGAGTTGAGCTGCTCGTTCCGTGATTAAGTCACACATGGAGCCTGAGTCAAGTAAAGCGCGGAACACATGGGTAGTGCCTTGAGCGGATGTGAGTTTTAGCAAGAGAGTGCCTAAGAGTACAGTGGATCTCTTAAGAGGTGCGTTAGTGTGACCTTGAGAGGTCAAATAGGTCACTGCGGTCTGAGTAGATTCATTCGAATCACTCTTATTTGCATATGCGGGCGGTAAAGGAAGTTTAACAATTTGAGGTGCACCATCATCAGCCTGAGTTACGTTTCCTTGGAAATGTAACAGAGTATGGTGCTTTTTGTTACAAGAGCGGCACAATGAGTGAGAGTGGCAATCTCTGAGCTGGTGATTGCCTAGGCAGGAAACACAGCGTTGAGTTTGTTTCACGAGCTGATATCGCTCTTGAGGGGATTTATTTTGAAATACGCTACATGTATAGATTTTGTGCCCATTGGATTTGCATATAAAGCATTGGGTACCAACAGGCTTATTGTTGCCTGAGGGTTGAGCGGTTGCGGACTGAGTAGTGAACATAGCAATGTCACTAGAGCGGAAGTGTACCCTTTTAGGCATGGTGACCTTAGAGGCATGAGAGTGGGGAGGAGGTCTCGTACCACTAGAGGGTGCGCTATGTATATTTGCATCCTCTGTATGTGAACATTCTGTATTAAGAAATTTAATTATGTCATTGACATGGGGAATCGTGTGCGATCTAGCTTCATCGCCAGTCGGAGTGCGGAAACTTTCAAGTTTCTTGCGAAGTTCTGCATCCATTTTACGCAAAAGCAGAGCGGAGAAAAGCGGGTTATTAGCTGTGATGTCACAGTTTAAGGCCTTCAAAGCCTGAGTATGCTCAGTGAAATTGTTTACAAATTGACGAAGTGACTTGATTGAGGTAGCATGGATATTAGGTAAATCCAATAGTTGATTGAGATGCATTGATTGCAAGCGGCGCTCATTGTGATACCTGTCACGGAGCAGATTGTAGGCTACCAAATAATTAGCTGAGGTTAGGTTCAAACTTTTAACTAAGTTTAACGGTTCTCCGCTAAGGACACTCAAGAGATATTGGAATTTTGTTACGCTATTTAGCGATTCATTGCAGTGGATGGTTGTATCAAATAAATTTATGAAACTTGTCCAAGTGAGCGGTTCACCAGAGAATTTCTGCAAGTCCAATTTTGGAAGTCGCACTGCTTGCGAGGTCGCAATGTGTGACGTGGAAGAGTTGGTATCGCTGAAGGCAACTGGGCTGGGTGGCTCGGGAGGAGGTAAGAGGACCTCAATGGTGGCCACGATATGAGAAAATAAATTTTCGATCTCATCCTGGTCTGCAGACAAAGTTTCATGAGAGACGGAATCATCGTCTTCCAGGGCAATTGCACGTTGAAAGTTGTTTTCAAATTCAGTTTTTTTCTTGTGAACTTCATTTGCATGTGTGTTTAATTTTTTAATTTGAACTTGAGAAAGCGGGGAAGTCTCGGATGAGCATTCATCAATAATTTCTTTAATTTTTGTCAAGCGCGCCTTAATTAGCGCGGTGGAGCGGGTGTAGATTGCCGCTTTAAATTCAGAAGATTTAGGCGGCATTATTGTGCATTAAGAAAACACTGAATAAAAAACACAATGGGGGCACTAGCTACTCGATTCACTAGCAATATAAATGTTCAAGAGGCGTAGAAATAATAAAAAATGTCAATGGGGACAATGCACTTTCAATTAGGCTTGTATGTGGCCTATAAATCAAAAGAAACTACAGACTAACTAAAGAACCTGTACAATTATTCGTATAAACTAAATGTGTAAAAATCAAATTACTAAATAAATAGAATTAATTTAACTACATTTATTGAATTAGTTATGTGGACAATCACTGAAATAGTACAAAAATAAAATAATAAAATAATATTAAAAAATAACAAATACTTTGAGAGCACAAGGACAATCTTCAATAGTTAACCAATTATAATAATATACAGTAACAATAACTAATTGCAATAATAATTAGTTGCGAACAGTATGTCAACAAACAGAGTGATATCTAACGCTGACAGATAGCTAGTGGGGTCAATGTGTCAATCTCCACTGCCTTCTAAAAACACAAAAGTGAAAGTCGCCGCGGCAAAGGCCCCGGCGTTCAAAAGATCAATACCGTACTTTTGACAAAGAGGGAGAGAGAGAGAAAAAAGCGCGCGAGGCATGCGACAAAGGCACTGAGAGGGACGCGAAGGGACGCCAAACCAAAAATGGCGGAATCTGAAAGTTCGTGAGCACCTCGTGCACACTTGACAAAGAAAAAACTGTAATTTTATTTCCAAAGGACTAAAGTTCAAATGATCCGGCTCGAAGGACCAGAAAATGTTGGGTATGAGGGGTTCTGAGTTTATTGGAGAATATTTATCATAAATCGAAGGACCAACCAAGTTACGTACTTGGTAACGAAGTTTAACAAGGTGCACACACAACAATGGGGCGAACAACGTCAATATTAAAAACAGGTTAATACAACAGTTTAACAATAGGAGCAATTATAGTTCACAGTACCTTTGTTACATCACATCCAAAGTAAGGGCGGTTGCCTGCGGTCCAGGGACACCATGCGGTCGTCTCCGGGGAGGGCGTAGGCGCGCTTCTGGTGATGGGGTTGCACACGCGACAGGTGGACGCAAATCGCACGAATGTTTGTCTCTTCAAATAATCACGATCGCGGAAGCGCGATTAACGAGTTTCGCAGTGTCCAATTTCTGCCGCGGTTGCCGCACAAAGGAAGGTCTTGAAGCGGAGCGATGATGCACTGAGTTTAAACAAGGGGGAACAAAAATGAAGTAACACTTATACAAAAGGGGTTAAATATGAACTTTGAAATTAATTATTAAAAGTAAAGACTTGAGGCATAACAAAACAAAATTATAACGAGAGTGAAGTATAAAAATGCGGTAAAATAATGCCCAATTAAATGGCGGGAAATGTCGCCGACGAGAGTATCGGACGACGATGTTACTCGCACAAGAGCGGGGTGAGAACAGGGTAAATAGAAAGTTCTCTAAAAAGCATAAAGAACTAAGGAAGGGTTTTGGCGCTATTTCCCCCTCTCTCTCCCTCGGAAATGGAGTCAAAATAAAGACTATTTACAACACTTTTAAGTTTAGTAAATAAATGAGTGAGGGTTTTAACTTAATTAATTATATTCACAATTATTTTCTAAGTTATATTAGCCTTAATACTAAACAACAATGTTTGAACATAAACTTAAAATTTTATAGAATTTTCATGTCATATTTGCGAATTTTCCTAGTTTACTTCGATTATATTGAAGATATTAATTTTGTCCCTTTACAAAAGTTGTAGCCAATAAAGTTGTGCATCTTTTCATGTATAATGTTTGCACATTACTCCTAAAACAAAGGCTAAGAAATATTTTAACTTTTATGTAGTTTGAAGACAGATTAAAAACAAATTATAATTTGAGCAGGCAAATACAATGTTATTATCCTAGTGAAACCACTCGGGACTTGTTTGGCATGGTGCCATGATCGTTTTGTAGAAATTCCCATCTATTCCAACTTTGCCATCTTCCACCATCTTGGAAAATGGTGGCCAAGTAATATGTAATTATGAAGAATTTTACTTAAAAATTAGTTGTCCAATAACGATACGGTGTAAAAGCACAGACAAGATTTTTCTCCTCGAAAAAATATCCTTCAAGAAATTATGGTGTTTATTAATGGTATCCACGCCAGGGTCAATGATTGAATATAAACTTGAACCTATATTACATGTTCTTGGCTTCGTCTGAAATGAAAATATGAAGTTTGTACCTTAACAAAAGTTGTAGCCCATGAAATTGTGCATCTTTCCGTGTATAAAATTTGTATATTACTCTTAAAATATTTTAAGAAATATTTTTAACGTTAACTTTTATGTAGTTGGGTGACAGCTAACAAACAAATTATAATTTTAGCAGGCAAGTACAACATTAGTAACTAAGTAAAACCTTTTTGACATGTTTGGCAATTTCAACCATATTGGAAAATGATGGCTAAATAATGTAGGCCTAGCCATATCACACTTATATTTTAAAATTAATTGTACATCAACCATGAAATGTAAAACCCTTAAACAAGATGTATTGCACTTGTCAATGCATTTCCTATAAAAAAAATATATAAAAAAACATGTGTTGTAGTCTATTGAAGGCAAGTATTACGTGCCACACAACCAGCTTAAACCTCTGTTGGTTCAATTCTGTTACAATATTACATAAATAATCTAATTGAAAATTGAAACTTTCATTCAAGGAATAGAATTTTTTCTGTTGAGATTATAATGAAACTTGTTTGAGGTTTGTATACCAAGCTTGTTTTAGGCCTAAATAACAACACAGCCTAATAGGCTGCAGTTTATTATTTTTAGTTACAAGTAGTTTTATTCACCCCTGACTATGCCCATTTCATGTCATGTACCTGTCCAACAACAATAAAGATTTTTTATTTTTAGATGTATTTCTATTGATTTTTGAGAAGTGAAACTGTGGAAAAATCAACAAATTTTTTAAATTTTTTCAAAACGATCCCAGTGTTTTTTCTGTGTTATTATTGTACTTGAATAGTTTTTATCTCATTTTTAATATCATCGCAAATCAATATAAAAAGTCCAATTAGGAATTTTTTTGTTTTATACTTTCAGTAGGCCTAATTATGTGCTGATGAACTATATTAAAAGATGAACGAATTAAAGGGCTACATATTTTGTGCAAGTACAAACTGCATATGTTCAATACCAATAAAGCAAACTTGGAAATACATAGAAATATAAATTATATTTTTACAAAATTGAAACTAAACGCTAAAATGTTGAGTGTGGCATGTAAGATATGCCATCAATAAAGACCACATTTTCTTACGCGAAACGCTTTGATGAGTGCAATAGGCTTACATCTTGTTTGAGGATTGGTTAATGTACAGTTAATTTTAAAACAAAAAACGTGATATGATTCTGATACTTAGCCACCATTTTCCAAGATGGCGGAAATAACCATTTAGAAAAAGGTTAGAATTTTCACAAATTATCGGGGAACCATGCCAAACACGTCAATAAAGGTTTACTTACTTATTAATGTTGCATTTGCCTGCTCAAATTATAATTTGTTCCTTACCCGTCTCCAAACTACATAAAAGTTAAAAATTAAAATATTTTTTAGCTCTTCTTTTAGGAGTAATGTGCAAACATTATACATGAAAAGATGCACAACTTTATTGGCTACAACTTTTGTAAAGAGACGAAATTCATATCTTCAATATAATCGAAGTAAACTAGGAAAATTCGCAAATATGACAGGAAAATTCTATAAAATTTTAAGTTTATGTTCAAACATTGTCCCTAGCGTGTAAGATACTAGCAATAAATACCACATTTTCTTATAGGAAATCTTTTTGTGAGTAGAATAAATCTTGTTTGAGGTTTTTACACTGTATTGTTATTGTATAATCGATTTTTAAATGAAAGCTTACACAATGACATGTCTTAGCCGCCATTTTCCAATATGGCGGAAAATGCCAAAGTGGGAAAAGTTGGGAATTTTCACAAAATGATCAGGGAACCATGCCAAATAAGTCCAAACTGGTTTCAATTCGTTATTAATGTTGTACTTGCATGCGAAAATATTAATTTTTATGTTGCCTGTTGCTAAAATACATAAAAGTTAAAATTAAAAATATTTTGTAGTGTTTGTTTTACGAGTAATGTGCAAACATTATACATGAAAAGATGCACAATTTTATTGGCTACAACTTTTGTCAAGGGACAAAATTCATATCTTCAATACAATCTAAGTAAACAAAGAAAATTCTCAAATATAACATGAAAATTTGGTCAAATTTTAGGTTTACGTTCAAATATTGTCCTTGGCGTGTAAGATCCCACCAATAAATACCACATTTTCTTGTAGGAAATCGTTTTCTGAGTAGAATAAATCTTATTTGGGGTTTTTACATCGCATATTTATCGTACAATTAATTTTTAAATAAACGCTTACATAATAAAATATTTTAGCCGCCATTTTCCAAGATGGTGGAAAATGCCAAAGTGGGAAAATTTGGGAATTTTCACAAAATGATCAGGGGACCATGCCAAACACGTCCCAAGTGGTTTTGTTTTGTTATTAATTTTGTCAGATTGAAATGCTAACTTCCCCGGACTATAGGTGTACAACAGATGCAGTCTTGCCAATCTCGAGGCTATTAAATACCAGCTGTCATACCAGTCATGCAATCCTAACCTCCAATTATGTCGAGACTTGGCGAAACCTTGGGTCGCCTGCGGCTGAAAAAGATACGCAGACCCTTACACGCGATATACGACACCAATTAGAGCCGATTGTGGGGAACTGTGGTCCGATGTCTTGGTGGACAAATTGGATGTTTTTGACAAGACGTGGATATCGGTATCAATCAATTTTGGGGCTTGACAAATGATCTTTGGACCCTACGAATCTTCAGAGAGACAGTAAATGTCTTATACAAAATACGACTGTTTAGTTTTTAAAACAATAAATTATGATGGTTTCCTCCATTTAAATTATAGACTATACCACTTGATACAGAAAAGAAGATAAGTAATGTCATTAAGGATGGGAATGGGACATCATAAATGTTCCTACGCACGGAATGGGCCCAATTTGTTAGTGCTAGAAGATATAAGAGTGTGGGACGGGTGCGACTTTAACATTTTACATGTGACTAGAAAAAGAATAGACTGCGTAGGATGATTGAGAAATCGTTGTAAAAGCAATCGTTTATGCTAAAGATGTCTGAATAAGAAGTTGGGTAATTTTACAGTTCATTCCTTTTGTAACTTTATGATGAAAATTCCTTTGTTCTTCATTCAAAAACAAACCTCATCAAGTTTAAACCCGTTTACCACGCAACGCTGCACTCAAATTAAATGACAACTCCTACATTGCACATGCATAACCACTCAACAACCCCATTGCATTAAAAGCTACAGCAATAAAATTGTCACATGCGGGAAAAGCAGTTCATAACGGTTATGAATTATGATTGTTTACGCCATTTATGGCGGGGAGAGTTCTTATGGGGTGGATATCAAAACGCCATAAACGCGTGCCAATTACGCAGCCCGGTAGGCAGATGATCCCATGGAGGGCTATGGGGTTTATGGGAAGTCGTAAAGCTCGCCGGACAACCGGGGGTGGTCAGGCTCAGGTGTGGGGAGGAATAAATCCAGAAATATTCCCGCCGATTTTGTTTTATTGTTGTCATGCAGGGAAAGGGAGCAGTTTGATGGAATGCGTTGGAATTTTTTATCAAGAGTAGTTTTACTTATTCATAAGGGTAGATGTGCTACAAGTTGGAGGCGATAAGTTTGCTGGTAATTCTTAAAATTACAAATCACTATTAGAGTCTCTTTATGATATTTATGTGGATATTGTGAAGTACTGTGTACTGTTTTGTCGTTTAATTCAAATCAATACAGTACACGGTTAACCAGTATGTTCGTCAAATTTGTTAAACTAAAAATGTCAAGTTTTGTTTTAAATAGTTAAGACCACGATGTTCATGAAGTAACCAGCACATTCTTTCAGCACAGCACAAGGAGTTTCCACTAATGTAAATTATTCGAAATCGGAGTGTACCATGTAAATGACAAACTATGTTATCTCTTTTACCTTTTTTTGTTAACATTGTTAATGATTACTCATGTTGGATTTGTACCTTCTCTGTGTTGCCTTACCCAACTTAATCCACTAAAATACGATTTTGTTCATTTTAGCTTTATACTATACTACTAGTATAATATATCACGAGAACAGTAGGCCTAACCCATAAGTGCCGTATAGATTTAATACATATTTCACCAGTTTTGACATAGGAGTAGCATAAATGAACCTTTTCTAACACGTAGGATCAAAAATCAATAGGAAACTCTACTACATTAAACAAATTTTAAGACGCTAAATGTATTAAGCCTTATTGGTACTGTATTCATTTTGCTTGAAAACAGTAAATAAAAATTACCAATTCTTTAAAACTTTAAACACCTCAAACGCGCTCACCACTTTACTGTCCACTAGTCTCAGGTGCCACGCTGCCCCAAGGGAGTCTGTCCATCCCTTCCCATCCCATCAACAGGCCTATCTGCATGATGGCCGTCCGACCGGCTGATGCCATCTGTTTTTGATTGGCCCCGGAATTATTAACACTCCTTGTCCCCTGCTCGTAAAACAAGCAGTAAAAAACCGTCGCTTATTGTAATTGGGAAATTGCGATCGCCTGAGGCTCTTAACCGGTGACGTAAATGCTAATTAGATTTTTACAAATCTCATTAATGCTTTACGAGCTAATTTCAGGTATTTAATTATCGTTTACGACGGAACTTTAACTTCCCTGAATAACTTCGGGTCTTTATCCGTCTACTTTATGGAAATATTAAGAGCATTTTTATTTAGAATGCTCTTCATTTGCAGGGTGATTGGTGGAAGGGCTTTGATAATGGGGATTATAGAGTCGTTCGAGTGTTTAATTGCAAGAGTATTTTCTTTTGGTTTTATTGCTTCTTTACAATAGAGGGTATGAAATGCAATACCCTCATAAAAAGTTATACGAACAAATTCTCACCATGTTTTTTTTAGTAAAAATTGTTCCAACTTAGACTTTTTGATTGTTTTTTTTTTTCTGTTGTCTATTCTTATTGGTTTATTATTGTAGTTACATATAGGTTTTGTTTATTTTACTCTTTGGCCTGATACATTGAAAACTATCGTAAGTTTTCGTACCACAATCCTGTAGTTATTATTTAAACTTCACACTATTGTTTGATAAAATAAAAATTTAAAAGTAAAATCAATTACATAATAATATCTTGATGATTTCCTTCACATGAGACTTTCATGAAGTTTACCTTATAAATAGAATCTTTACCGTAATAGACCGAGAGCAAACAACAAAAGGTTAAACAAACACAATAAATCAATTAAAAATTAAAAATCATAAAATCATAAAACTTTTTTCTTGAAAAAGAGGTGTTTTGTCCTCTAAATAGCCATATAATTTAAATTATTGATTGTTTTAAATATTGAGAAAAGTTTTACTTTATATCATGTTTTTATCTTGGACAAGGAGTCCAGTAAGTCAAGGTGGTAGCTAATTTCAGTCCAAATTACTTTCGATGATTTTAAAACTTCATGAAGTAGCCTAACTGTTAAAATACCGCAAAGATTCAACAGAAATATCACCAAAACAACTCTCAATCCGTCTCCCCTGCGATATCCCCACCTCCGACATCCACAGCAGCATTACCCAATGTTGCGGAGCGTCGACCATCATCGTGACGTCACGTGACTTTCACCGGTCGCTGAAGGCCACCGGGTGCCAGAGTCGCAGTCAGGGGGCGGAGGCAGCGCGCCGGGCGGTGGGCAGCGGAGTGAAAGTCAGGAGGTTCGTTCACCGTGCCCCTCCAGGGTCAGGACGTCTCTGCCCACGGACCGCGGTGACGTCAAAAGATGCTCCGGGATCTGTTTTGGAATTGCCTTAGAATGCTGAAAAATTGAAGCAGAAATTGGTCGTTGGGCTTCTGTCTTCGGTGCAGCAACTTCAATTTTAGAGGATTCCCGGAAGATATTCTATGATTAGTTTTTTTTTGTATGTTTTCATAGAATCCTGAAAATGCCAAAGGAAATTGGTTCTGAAATTTGCTATTAGGGAGGAAGTCGAGTCAAGTCGAGTGGTTGGAGAGGTGTTTTTGGAGTTGTTTTGGGATTGGAATTAGAAAGTTGAAAAATGTTATAGGAATAGGATTCGCGTCTTGTGATTAAGTCATTGTTATTAATGCTATGCATCAAACATCCCCAGTTTTAAGTGTATTCCCAAAAATACATTTTAATATTGAAAAGAAATTATATATTTTTAAAATTTAAGTGTTTTATTTCTTAATATTGATGTAGGCCTATTACACTGAACATTTGTATTAAATCTGTACTTTGATTACTTGTCCACTCAACAAAAATATATCGTTTTGAAAATTTTTTACCGTCCTAATTTTTGTGAGAATTTATTAAACTTTTCAAAAGCACTAACACACCACGTTCTGTAAAACAACAACAAGATAAAGAAATAACATAAATCTTATTCAAGCAGTAAAAGCGTCTTGAAATATAATATAAAATCTAGCATAAGGTTGAAAATTATCCGAACTCGTAACGGATTTAAAAGAAAATTATAAAATACTTATGTTTAAATTGAACGCTGCCATGCTGGAATCGTATCGTTATAGAAGACTTTATGAACAATATAAAAATAAATATATGAATATTTGGCATAAAATTTAATTTGAGGTTATTAACTTATTTGTTTAATGTACTGTGAATGTTTTGTTCCAGATACTTACTATAAAGAAAAATGGAGGCAGTTTACCTTGGGTTTCTTTTTCATTTTCTTTTCGTCTCTTCGACAGTTTCAATCGAGAATAAGGCTGCCAATGATAACATCGGCGAATTCCTAGGGTAAGAGTTCTTTGCTAATTTCGAATCATTTAAATACTTTCATGAGTTAACAAACTGTAGCAACTCATCAAGACTTTATACTCCTTAGATTTAAACTTTATTGTATAAGTGTACAGCTTAAGTATATTTCTCCTCTTCTTGGAGTTATATTTTAAGATGTATCTTGTTAAAAGAGTTATAGCTCTCCTCCCTTCGATGCTTGTTTTATTTCAACCCGTTTGTTTTTACACAACATGTCAACTTGAGACAAGTACCTGTACCAAGTTTATTTTCCCCATAAAGTGGAGGCTTAGGGTAACAAACAATAAAAACGGGGATGTTTTATACTCATAGCATTGTCAGTGACAGTGTACAACTTACATTCCTGTTGTTCGCCTCCAAGGGATCTTTCGCCTCCGATACATGGCTTGTACTGAAGGACAATATCTAGAATAGTGCTACGATGAAAAAAACACTTGGAAAACGAGTTTTCTGTAAAATCATATTTCCAAACCTAGAAAATAAACACAAATGAAAATAAAAACTATGTACATCTGTACTTTAAAAATACCACATGAATCAATATTATGTGTAACCAAAGCTATGGGGCAATAGTTTTGTTGCGTTGCACAAATGAGAAAAAATAACACCAGAAAGAAGGATTTTTTGAGTGCTATACATATACAACTTAATTCCATGACCCCTTTTTAGAGCAAATATATACCAACTTTTGACGAGCATGGAGTGCAACAAATTTGGATAAGTTAATATTAATATTTGGATAAGTAGGCCTAAAGAAAATATTTTCAAATTATTGATCCAGAACTATATGATCCTTGTCTATGTAAGAGTACTATTAAATGGAACATATATGTTATCTCATTTTCTTACAATGTTATTTTCACAATTTTGTTCTGTATTTTTATTTTGTGAGTAATTATTATCTTCACCTTGTCATTCCATCCCACCCCCTCCCACACGCACAAGAAATAATAATTGAAATGTCGAATTTATAATTTTTAACGGCTTCAGGTGTGATTTTCATCAATCCATTTTTTGTCTAAACAAATTCTGGCGATTCATTGAAAACAATTATTTTGAGACCTTCTTTTGCAGCCAGCTGACCTCTCTGCTGAACCAAGGAGTGCAGCAGCAAGGCATCACGGGCTACCAGTCCCCTGGAGGTGGCTACCCTCCGTATCATCAGCCCTACCCTCCTTACCGTCCTCCAGGAAGACCCTATCCTCCTGGGCCCTACCCTCCAGGTTCTGGGCCTGATTCCTACCCTCCCGGTCCTGGACCCTACCCTCCCCCAGGACCCTACCCTCCTCCCGGAGCCTACCCCGGCGCTGGCCCCACCTCCATCCTCGGCGCCCTCTCATCCATCGCCCGCTACGACGACCTCCGCTGTGTCCCCCGGCTGTTGTGCGAGGTCGCCTCCGGCGCGCGGCCCGGCAGCTACGGCTACCCCTCCTACTCCCAGGAGAGCCCCGTGCCATTCCTCTCCAAGGACGCCCTCGTCACGTGAGTACTTTATGAGTAACTCCACGTGAAATTAAACTTTAATCACTGATAAATTAGAAATATTCTTTAAGACACAAACGTAGGCCTACTCTGTCGTGCATATTGACTGGTGAATATGATTGAAGGGTGAGATTGACATTGATAGATCTTATAAGGTGTGTTTTGTTAATGACAAGGACTAGCTGATTCATTTTCTGGATCACCAATTGAATGATGAATGAAAGCTGGGTCCAGTTTTAAACCTTCAAAAAGCTCTTAACTATTCTCAGTATCGAACTTTGAATTATAAGGCGAACCTTATGGCCACTCAGCTAAAAAATCTATATCTATATCTAAAGTTCCCTTCTTTGAACTTTTTACCAAGAAAGCACTAAAAAATGTTTATTTTTGTTAAAATAATTGTTTATTATCACAGTTACGATGGATTATTTCTGGTAACGAGCAGAGACATTGTAATATTTTATAAAAGTTTATTATAATTTTATATATACCTTCTTTTTAAACTTTGTATTTGTAATTTTTAGTGTATTAACTGTTTGTTTTATATACATGTCCATGTTCTCGATTGCTTATCACTTTAAATACTTTATTATTAATTACATTAAGCATCTCTGCTACACAAGTTATGTTCACCCCTGATCTACTTTATCGCCCGCTATCACCACCTTATCTCCATATCCCGGTAGTGTTTACCCCGTGTTTATCCCCTAATGCGAGAGCGGCATACATCATCTCGCCTCCACTCTGTCCACTGATGAATACTTTACCGCCTCGGGGCCCAAACAATGTCAAACTCCCGATCGTTAATCAACTGCATTACCGACGCTGACGAGAACCAGAACGCCATGGGAGCGACGGGAGCGCAGCGTAGTGAGAACGAACGTAAACAAGCGTGACCTTCCACACGTAAACATCGTCGATGCACTCTCTGATCTCAGCTGATGTTTTACCAGCTGTTTGTAATCAGCTGTTTAACGGTTTACGTTACGTCAGGTGTCCCACATTCAGTATTTACCGAAGAGGAGGAATATTTACATGAGTTTACGCCTTCGCGCTCGTTAAAACAGTATTATCGCAGTGGTTGTGAAAGAGAGGCATTCGGCGGTGTTGGACCAGGTCGTTATCTAATCAGGAGATTTGCTTGAATTGATACTGAGAGTTGTGGGGAGAATTATAAAAGCCGCATGCAAAATTAATGCTACTACAGCATATTAAGCACTCAAGATAATGTAATCAATAATTTGTTATTTTAATGTTTTCAACATGAGTATTTTTTTCTTTTAAGGACAATTATTTTAATTAAAAGGACAAACAACAACTATATTTCATCCAGACTCTATAAGTTTTAAATCAATCAATCTTGTTTTCTTTTTCGAAAATTTTTAATAGCTGAATTGTATTGACTAGTGCACGTGTTGCTCAACATCGAGCAATTTATTTTCATACAATACAAAAGTTACATTTAGTTCTAGATCAATGAAATTCGACCAATCCAATATTGTGAATATCAGTGATCACCAAAAACTACAGCTGTACGTTAACAGATGTTTAAAATGCTCAAACCAATCTAAATAATATTCTAATGGGAAAATTTCAAATTTAATTTGTAAATAGCGCCCTTATTTTAAGTCCGACTTTCATCAATTTTTGGCGGAAACAACTTCAGACTAAGCCCTATCCAACGACACCAAAATTTGAAAATCGGTTGAGAATTGTAGGAGGAGTTCTCAAGACAAAAAACCCCTTAGCGTATTAAACAAGTATAGATACTTTTTTTATTTAGACTTCAGTTACATTGAACGTGTGTTATAGTAACTTGATTATTTTTTTTATTAACTTGGAGATATCATTTTTATTAGTGTTGACACCTAAGTACCATCAGTAGAGAAATGCATCAACTCTGTAATACTCCTAATGAATTCCTAAACGTGTCACTTTAGATGTTAAATTGAAACACAATCCTGTATACCATGTGCTGTTTTCAGGTTGTTGACAGTCCTCAACTTCGTTGATGAGTCTCCGCTTTTGGTCTTTGGCCGGGCCGCCCTCCTCGGCTACACCTCCAGAGGCGACTCTCGCGCCTGCCTCGTCGCCTACCCCACCTGTCCCCGGGACCCGGACCGCCTGGTCGACTACCTCAACAACCACAACGGCGGGTTCTTCCGGTTCTTCAACCAGCAGTTGCAGCAGTACGCTCCTCAGTACCAGCAATATCATCCTCATCCCCAGGTGTATCCTCCGCCGTATCCTCCTCAGTACCCGCAATACCCTCAAGGACCATCCCCGGCCAACGACCCTCCCCAATACCCTCAAAGACCACCGAATCCCAACTACCCCCCACAGAGGCCTCCGCAGTACCCTCAAAGACCGATCAGACCCTACCCTTCCTTCCCTCCCCCCGGATATCCTCAGCAATACTCAGCCCAACATCAAAGGTACCAAAGCAGGATCCAAACAAAACCTGAGAACATTCTGGAATACAACTACTACACATCGCCGGGTTCAACATCAGACGATGATGCCAATAGACAAGCCTTCTCTGCATTCCAGAATCAAGATAGTTACTTTGGAAAAGACTCGAAGCAAAAATTAGTCTTCCCCACGGACAGTCAAGGTTCTCAAAGCAACAGACTTCAAAGCTCGAGAGGAGGAAAATCCTTGTTCTTCCCACCCAATGACTCCAAGGATCAACTGATTTCCAACAGATTACCAGGAGAAAGACCGATCACGATGATCTTCCCTGATCGTACTGGCACAGGAGATCTTCGATTGGACGTTGATGAGTTTGGCAACTACAAAACCGTCTACTACGAATCTCTAGAACACTTCAACCGATTGAAGGACGATAACCGGGGATCAAGACAGGTGAAGTTCCCTGTCAGACAGACAATGCAGTTCCCCCAGTAATCAAGTGGAAGATATAAATGGAAGGGAAAGTGATTTTAAAGTGCGTGCGTGTGCGTGCGTGCATCCATCACGTGTCATTGTCATTGATAGATATGCTCGTCCTCCATTACCATTCCTTTTATCTCTCCGCTCTCTGCCTTTTGCGGTAAATCATTAGTTTGAAACGTAACCCGATTTTCATTTATCACTTCGCGGTCCAATATTTATGGGCTTGAGACTAATCTTCAAGACGACTTGACTGCTCGGTTTTGTCAGGATTAGGTCTGAAGAGTTTAATTGAATAAGCCACCCCATAAAAAATGTGGTTGCGGTTTAAGAGTGATAAATATTTAACAAGGTTTGCGAATTAGGAAATTTAACAAAATTTCCTAATTCACATAACAAAACACAAATTATGAAGTACCCTTATTATTTGCAGACAATGATATGAAAGTAATATGGTATCAAATTAACGGAATAATGATCTGAGTTTTCCCCGCTCGAACCCTTAAGAAGGTTAGTAATAAGGAAACTCTACCCCTTGTGTTTATTTGTCATCAACTTACCAATTTCGTACTGCCTTTTCAACAAAAGGTACTTCCAAACATTGTTATGAATTCTTGATACATTCACTTTCTTATTTGAATATGAAATCCCATTATGAGGAATCCACTTTAAAAAGAAAGGGGCACTCTGTTTCCTGATTTCATTGTTCTGTTGAAGTCGTATCATTGTAAAAAGTTAAATGTTTTTCACGCTTTAAGTCATGTAAAGTTTATTAGCAACGTAAAGCACAGGTTAGGATTAAATAGTTTTGTTGTCATGTAAATTAGTTTAAACCAATTATTTAAGCCTAAAAAATGTTAATGCAATTTCATTTGCAAAAAATGAGATTGCATTATTTTATCCAACATTTTATCCAATATTGTATAATTTCTTTTCACTATTTTTCCTACTAAAATATAATTCAAATCTTGATAAATGTATTTTCAGAACTCAAATTTTTTTGCAGAATTTCCAAATAGAATTTAGGCTTATAGTAGTTAACGTCTATACAAATATGTAGGTTAACTATCAATTAACTGGTGTAAACGTTTGCGTTAATGTACAACTCAGAAATCGTTTATGAGATTTCCTAATACGCTTAAGCTGAATTATTTATTGACGTAACAACTGGTGAGTTTAGTAATAAGTTAGTAACTTAAGGTTGTGAGTTTTGTACAAATATTGTTAATTTTGTAAATAAATTGTTATTTATCTTTTCATGTAGTTTCTTCAAAATGGATCCTTCGTTAATACTGCTTTTACCAGAAATTAATTTTGAAGTCACGGCATTTTCTCAAGTCAAAAGAATTTATCCTTGGAAGTTCCTTGTAGTTACTGTACATGGTAAGACGAAAATATTTACTATTTTACCTCTACCTATTAAACTGAATACTAAAGCAGCTCTCCACACTCAATTCCCAGTGTCGCAGCACGGGGGTGTATTAAGCTCTCACAGCCCTGATTCAGCACCGCACTCGCTGTGCGGTAATCGTGTCACTTTGATCAGCTCTAATGCCCGCAGATAGTTGAAACTAACGACAGTCCCGGTTCATTTGCGGTACCGTGCTAATGGTAATCTCACCAGCGTTTGATTCGAAACCGTTTCAGGCGACTGAGGCGTGTAAATCGTAACTTGCACAACCCGACTGTAATTGTCGTGGACGTTATGGGCTAGGTTATGGGAGAGTGGTTGAACATTGTGGATTTGAGCCAACTCAAGAGGGAAATTATATTTCATAATACAACAAACTAAAACATTTTGATACAATATGCCTATCTCTTTCGGTTTTTAAAATTGTTAGGGGTTTTGTTTTATGACAAAATATTGTGTACTGTTTTAATGTTATATTGAGATAAGTTAAAAATATATTCACTTTCTGATGAAGGCTTCCTAATCTTCTGCTTAGTTTGATGAACAATTAAAAAATACATTTACATAATACCAGTAATAAATTTATTATTTAGGCCTATACCCCGTTCAAAATAAATGTGGGGTCAAAACCTATCAGAATCACTGAGAATTACTACAGTTGTTTAATATCTCATGTCACTTAATGCCAATGTTTTGCCGTATCATAAACAAATATTCTAATTTTGTCATTTGAGATGTGACAAGAAGAGCTTCCACTGGCAAGTAGGGGAAGTAATACGATTGTCAGAGCTATTTTCTACTCTGAATTTTAAGAACGAAATTAAAATAACATCTCAATTTGAAGAAAATTGGGGAATTCATGAAGGTATTGAGGGTATTTTACTTGTGGTGGGAAGTAAAATTCTGACTGCACATTTATTTTGAACAGGGTATAATTAGAAACAACGGAGTAATGACGCACTACCTTTCAGCTAAAATAAGAATGGTGACTATCAAGAGGAGAGCGGAAACACTCAAAGTCCAACTCCCAATCAAAAATAAACCCTCAATAAAAAATCTCATTAGGTTTTCGTCGTCCCTAATGAGAGGTCAAATCAAACACCAAAGCACGAACAGCATAAAAATCTACAACTCTGCATGGAGTAACATTTCAGTGCGGACAAGAAACAAAGGTTAACAAGTCGATAACACCGGGAGCTGGAGGCATAAATAACAAGATAATGAGGAACAAGGCGAAGAGCTGGACACAATAAATATGGCCAACAAAACAAGCAAGATATCGCGAACAGCACACAGTAGCTGCTGGGGAACCCTCCCACTCGCACTCTGAAGAGAGATAGACGGAGAGAAAGAGAGAGAGAGAGAGAGAGAGAGAGAGAGAGAGAGAGAGAGAGAGAGAGAGAGAGAGAGAGAGAGAGAGAGAGAGAGAGAGAGAGAGAGAGAGAGAGAGAGAGAGAGAGAGGGGGGGGGGGGGAGAGAGGACTTGGGATTGAGAGAGGATAGGGTATGGATTATTTTGTAATTCCACAGTATTTGGAATTAGTTTAAGGCTTGAACTGACATGTCATGTATTTACTATGTAAATTGTTTATGACGAAATAAATTAAATGAAATAAAAAATTGGTTTTATGCTTCCTTCAAAAAAGAGCTAAGCCTTCGATGAATCGAATCCCTGAATCCCTGGCCCATCATTTTGTGAAAACATCGACACTCGTCATCATATAGGCTAGTTGTCTTGTTTAAGATCTTTAACTGAACGATCCACTTCGCTTCTCATACGTGTCATGTGTGTCTATATTTTTTTTTATTTTTTTATTTTTTTTTTTTTACTAAAGGAACATGCTCTTGACCATCCAGTGGAAAAATACAGATAAACAAACTTAACTACGGCTAAAAATATGTGTGTGATTTGTGTTTGAGGCATTGAATACAATATGAGAATTCAGATCAAGTGTTCAAAAAATGTATGTAACGCTAGCCTTGTGTCCCTTTCATAATTTTTAAAATACTATTTTAAAGTATTTCTCTTTTGCAGGAAGAACACCAGACATTGAGCAATGTGAAGTTCAGGGCTCTCTCTTATCTCTTTGATTCGAGGTTTAAACAAAGCATTTGCAGGAAAGATTAATTATTGCGGCTGGCATTGTTCACCTTAATGATAAGAGGCGATTTGGCAATTTCCTTTAAAGAGGACGGATCGCTTTAGTACTCTTGGGATCAAAGTCTCTTCAGAAACAAAGATTATTTTAAAATTCAAAAAAAAATAAAATACTCTAATTAAAGTAATGGTTATACTCTGCTTACAATTGCATGACACAAAGATTTGAACAAACTTCAAACTAATTAGACCAAAATAATCAGAATGGTACAAATATTTTAAGTATTTTTTTATTTTTTTCGTTAGACGCTTTTCAGACATCATATCCTTCAGCATTTGCAGCTTGCGCACCTCAAAACAAATATATTTCTAACTCGAATCCAGCAAAGCAAAAGTAATCTCTTAAAAACCTTCTATGGATCTAACTAATTTGTATTTCTACTCCTATTGATGTTCCTCATAATCTACAAATTGGTAACTATTCAGTCAAGATCCCAATCACAACTTTAGACAAATGGGTGATATAATAGATGGGTTTGGGGGTTGCATGGGGTGAGTTTGGGAGGGTGGGTGCTAACACAGTGGACTGATAAGGGTGATGTGGGGGGTAGGGGTAAGACACCAACCCTTTCTTGATTAACGACCTGCTTCAATGACAGAGATGTTTGATTTCTCTAAAGAACTTAAAGTTCCAACAAACACAAAGTCTCACTTAATTTGAATGTTAATGTGTTTTTGATAGGCCCTACTATCTTTACTTTTTCATCAACTTCCATGTTTCAATTTTACTTTTATAATGTGTTTATCAGTGATGCAATTGGATTTGTCTAGGTAAAATGCTTCAATTATCATTGCTCAGTGGAACCAACGGTGCCTAGCTAACCCATTTGCTTTGTTGGTCGTTAATGATCATCAGATCATCATCGATGACGCTTTGATGTCAACCATGTCTGTGTTTGATGAGATCACAATCATCCATAGTGGGGAGAACACTACATATCATAGTCGGTAATCCACCGTCGCATCAGTGATCACTCTGTAAGGTTGAGTGGTTTGAGTTCTGCATACGTTCATGTTTTATTATTTGAGCAAAACCCATGTGATTATTTATTTTAACATTTTTTAAATAAAAACTCAATAGATGTATTTTTACCCTGAACAGATTTTATTTCAAACTTTTGCAAATATTTTGAAATAACATTTTTGAACTCATATTAGAATTTATTGTACATTTCAATTTTAACGTGGCTTTACTACGTTTGAAGTCACACTTAATTAATTCTACTTGGCTTTTCACAATCACACAACTTGATTAAACTGATTTCTTTAGCTTGAAATTCAGTGACACATCATGTAAGCCTAAGTGTTCATAAATATAATCAATTGTAACTTTTAAACTTCTCTGGCTGGTCAGCACTGTACCTGATTAATTAATGATTCTTTCTAACAACTGATCGATGTTAAGTAACAAGACTGGGGTTATTTGGACCGTTCCTCGTCAAAACATTAAAAAAATTCCACTGGCGAGGATACACAAAATAAGAAATTAAGTTAAATTATTTGAAAGTATTAATTTAAATTCCTTATTTGGATTTTTTGTCCTTTTAGCGAATTTCCCTATAGGGAATACGCTATTACGGTAGTAGTCACGGTAAGACCTAAACCCGGGACCATGATACTTTTTCGTTTTGAGGTCCCTAGAAGCCTTAAACATCGTTCGTTCAAATTGATATATATGTATCTATGTTATATGTTATCTATGTATATGTATGTATGTTTATATATGTATATATATATATATATACATATATATATATATATATATATATATATATATATGTGTGTGTGTATGTGTGTCCGTGACCACGATAACTTTTGAACGGAACCTCCGATTAAAATGAAATTTGGTACAGAGGTGTAAGCCAGCTTCTACAAGGTTGAGTTCGCGAACCAGAATGATCGGACCATAGGAACGGGATTTTATGGGGTTTCAAAAGGGTTAAAAATGGGTTTTTGGCTTTTTTTACTTTTATTTAGAAAATTCAACAATTTTAACTTAAACCATTTAAAAGAGCTTAAAAAAACAAACAATCTAGTATTTTAAATTTTTTGCCTAGCTTAAATGGCTATGGAGAAAATCCAAAAAGTATGTTTTCCATGTTATTCTTATGGGAAATCAACAAAACCTTCTATCTTGCTTATTTATTGACATGTCTTGATAAAATTTGGTATGTACATTCATTAGGAAGCGTTTGACTTATATTTGCTTAGAAAATCCATATGGCGGCAAACCTACGTACTCACCCCTATAGGGTTTATGGGGAAAATAAATACCCCCCGTCGCAGCATACCTGCGTACTCAGCGAATTTCCAAATTAGTAATAGTAATTTTGACCACATAAACCTGTAAACCAAATTTCATCACATGCTCATAAATAGGGAAATAAATGTCTATTCTCCTTATGATTAATATGGGGAAAGAGTATGCAGGTATGCTGCCATGGGGAACACTAAAAGTAGATTTTTAGCATAAAAAAAATTATTTCGACCATATGAAGCCATATACTAAGTTTCATCAATATCTGTCCATTGCTAAAGGAGTTTGCCTATATTCTCCATATGATTAACATGGGAAAAGAGTATGCAGGTTTGCTGCCATGATAAGCACAAATACCCCCGTCGCAGCAGACCTGCGTACTCAGCGAATTTCCAAATTAGTAGTTTTAATTATGACCAGAAAAACCTGTCAACCAAATATCATCACAAGCTCATAAATAGGGGAATAAATGTCTATTCTCCTTATGATAAATGTAGGGAAAGAGTATGCAGGTATGCTGCCATGGGGAACACTAACAGTAGGTTTTTAGCATAAACAAATTATTTCGACCATATGAGGAGGTGCCGTTCAAAAAAAGGTTTTGTGACAAAAAATCACATATTGAGATATTGGTATCACTGTAAAGGTTATTTTAAACGGAATACGTTTCTGATCTTAAAACTGGTTAGAAAAAATCTTGTCCAATGGTTTTTACTGGTTAAAATAAGTGTAACCAAACAAAATGAGTTTTGTCCACCACATGTTTTCAACCAAAAAAGATTTAGTCACAACCAGCCAATCACAGGGCTTGATTTTCTGCTACCCATGATGCTTTGTGGTTATTGATGCAAAGAGCTGATCACAGTTTTAGTAAAAAGACTGCTCTAAAAGACTGCTCAAAACACATTTTGTTTTGTAATGATTTTATAATCAAATCTCATTTCTATTTCTAAGTTTTTTTTTAAAATTTTTAATATAATGATTTTTAATTACTATATTAAAATCAAATTTTTTAAAGAAACATAAATTTAATGAATAATTGTTGTTGAAAAATAAACCTTTAGTAATTATTTTTTTAATAATAAATAATTTTTTAAAGATCCTTATTTTTATTACCAGACGCTGGGTAAAATTATTAAGTGTCACTTTCCTTACTCAGATGCCGTGAGGCGTTCACTAGGAGAAAGTTACGAGACACTGTTGAATTTTTATTTTCGTTCTTAGACCCCCAAGTTATTAAACAAAAAATTTTTATGACACTAGTGTAAAATTTCATCAAGGCCCTAAAAGTATGTCATTAAAATCAAGTAAAATATTTTTATTTTTTCAACTTATTATTCCTATTATTATATAATTATATTATGATAGAATATTAATTATTCATTCAAAAAAGAATTAGTCCAAATGCTTCTTTAATAAAAAAAGGTCTTGTCCAGGGAGACTGAACAAAAAAGGTTTAGTCCAATATTTTTATTCGTTTTTCAGTAAAATATTTCAAAATATATTTAATTTAAGTCATAAATTCTAAGTTTTATAGAATCTGAGAGCTGTTAGTTCATAAACATACCTTGTGTTATCAGATATAAACGAAATATGAGTTTTTCGGCTACCCTGAAAAGTCTGATTTACATGACTAAACTTTTTTTGAACGCCACCTCCTCATATGAAGCCATATACTAAGTTTCATCAATATCTGTCCATTGCTAACGGAGTTTGCCTATTCTCCATATGATTAACATGGGAAAAGAGTATGCAGGTTTGCTGCCATGATAAGTACAAAAACCAAGATTTTTTTACCACAAATGGATGAATCTCAACCAAATGAAGCTGAATGCCAAGTTTCATCCAAAAACATTGGTTAGTAAGTGAAATATTAACACATCCTTATTCTCCATAAGATTAACATTGGAGCCTCAAAATACAACGCACTGTCTTTAGACTTTTTAATATCTCGGTAACCAATAGAGATAGAGCAAAGCTTCAAGATACTAAATTGTGTATTTTTTTTAGCTAAATCCAATGGTGAAAATAAAAATTTAAAATTTTTAAAAACTACATATGAAAAATGCAAAAAACCAATTTTTGGGGTACAAAACCCCCCAAAACTACCCCTTCCGATAGGTCGATATGTCTGGTTTACGAACTCATCCGAATAAACGTAGGATTACACATCTCTACCAAATTTGGTGTCGATCGGACCATTTTTACGAGAGTTATCGTGTCTAGGGACACATACACATATATATATATATATATATATATATATATATATATATATATATATATATATATATAAGTAGATAGTACTATGGGGTTCCTAGGACACTTTTGGAGACAATCAAAAATCAAACAAATTCCATAGTTTTGCAGTACAATTATGCAATATTTTTGCCATTTTTTGGCCAATTTTCAGCTTTTGTCAAATTGTCATAAAAAATATGCAAATTTAATGAAATTTTTAGTAAATATGCATGAATTTATATGAAATTATTTACAGAATAAAAAGTTTTTTAAAACCAGTAAAATTATAATTTTTTACAAGATGATTTAAAATTTATTATCAATACAATTATACTAAAATAATTATTCAAATTTAACTAAAGCAGTTTCTTTATCATCAAAAGTCTTAAAAGCCGTGACAATTAAATTTAAATCTTTTTTATTTAATTCTTTAATAGTTTTATCATCAATTATATTAGTAAATCTTTTTGGTAAATGTATTTTACATTTTTCTAATTCAACAATAATTGTATATCCATATTTATCTTTAATTCTTTCAAATTTTTCAATTTTATATTTTTCATTTAAATTTAAACTTTTTAATGGTTTATATTCTTTAAATCTTAATTCTCCAATATTATTAATTTCTTCTAACAGATCCATTTATATAGGGAAAAAATATTACAAATTCATTTGTGATAGATATGTTAAAAAGTTATCATCATAATTAGGTTTTATACAAAAATCCATATTTAAATATTTAAAAATCATTGGTAATAATTTTTTATATGATATATTACTTTTCTTAAAACATAAATATTTATTAAAAACTAGTGTAATTTTTTCTTTATCTTCATGATTCAATTCAAAATTAATATTGTATATTTTGTTTAAAAATTGATAGTAAAATATCCAATTTGTATAATTCCTTTGTTTTAAAAATAATTTTATATTCTTAGGTGTTATTTCAAAATGATTGGAAATACATAAAATATATAATTCATTAATTAATTGGTGTGTTTTATATGGTTGAAAATGGTTAAATTCTCTTAAAATATGTTTAAGATGTTTATTCTTATTACTTTTTCTCTTAATCTTTTTTTCATAAATAATTCTTTTACATATATTACATCCTACACAATTTCCAATAATAGTAAATTAGTTTGATTATGACATCTATAACACATATCCATTTATTAAAAAAATATTTTATACATAAATGAATTGAATCAATTCATTTATGTATAAAATATTTTTTATATATAAATGAATGAACCAATTCATTGTCACAAGTGTAAGAAAAAAACTAAAAATATTAATCCACAAATTGTTGAAATGAAAAATGGATTATATAGAATAGCTACTAAATGTTTAATTTGTAAAACAAATAAAAGTAAAATTTTAAAAAAAGAAGTTAAACCTATAATTAAAAAAGAATTAACTAAAAATGAACAAATAATTGAAGCAAATGAAATTCATGCTCCAATCAGAAAGAAATTTCTAAAAAGAAAAATAATTACATTAGGTATTGATGATTTATGGGCAGCAGATTTAATTATAATGAAAAATTATGAAAAAGAAAATGATGGTTATAAATATATGTTAAATGTGATAGATACTTTCTCAAAATATGTTTGGTCAAAACCATTAAAGAAAAAAGATGGAAAAACAGTTTCTAAAGCATTTGAAGAAATAATTAATGATGCAATTAAAATTAATCATAAATCACCTAATCTTTTACATACAGATAAAGGATTAGAATTTATCAATAAAGAATTCAAAGAAATATTAAATAAATATGATATTAAATTGTATCATACAGAAAATGAAGAAAAATCAAGTATAATAGAAAGGTATAATAGAACACAAAATGAAAAAATGAAAATACAATTTGAAATTAATAAAAATTATAGATGGATAAATATTTTACCAAAAATTGTTAAAGAATATAATAACTCATATCATTCAACAATTAAAATGAAACCAATTGAAGTAAATAAAAAAAATGAAAAGGATTTATTAGATACTGTTTTTAAATATAAACCACCAAAAACAATAACCAAATCAAAATTTAAATAAATGATAGAGTTAGAATTGGAAATAAAAAATCAACATTTTCTAATAAATATAAAAATAATTGGTCTAGAGAAATATTTATAATTTCTAAAATTAATAATACAAATCCAGTTACATATAGTATAAAAGATCAAAATAATGAAGATATTATTGGAAATTTTTATGAATATGAATTGAAAAAAACCAATTTGTAAATTTTATTTTATATAAATGGAAAAGAAATGTTTAAGGTGTAAATTATATAAAGATATATCTAAATTTTATAAAGATAAAAATACTAAAGATGGGTTATATCATTATTGTAAAGAATGTAAGGATTTGTATTATAAAAAATTATATGATAATATTAAAGTTATTGAATTAAATGAAAAAACAATGTCATAAATGTAAAGAAATTAAAGATATTTCAAATTTTAATAATTATCATTATAGTAAAGATAGAAAAAATGCAATTTGTATACAATGTATTAGAGAAATGTTTTTAAAACCACAATTTTGTGAATGTGGAAGAAATATTAAATGGACTAATAATTATTTAAGACATTTAGAAACTAAAATTCATGACAAAAATATAACAAAACTAGAAAATTTAAAAATATGATAAAAATAATAATTTTACTTGTTTTAAAAAAGTTTAAATTTTATTGAAAAAATACTATAGAAAACTTAAATTGACTTATGAAAATACAACTATTGATTTTATTGAAAAAATACTCTAGAAAATTTAAATTAACATGTGAAAAGTTGACTATTGATTTTATTGAAAAAATACTCGAGAAAATTTAAATTAATTTGTGAAAAGTTGACTATTGATTGAAAAAATACAATTTAAACTATAAATTACCTAGAAAAAAGTGGAAAAACTTCTCATATTTTTAAGAGTTTTATTTCTAAGTAAAAATTATTTCTAATAAATGGAACGAACAAATAAAAATATTAATTGTCCTTACTGTAATAAAAATATATTATATAAAAATTATGATAGACATTATAACTCAACTAAACATTTATTAAATAAACAAAAATATGATAATAAAATATTTGAATTAAAACATTGGTGTAAAAATAATAATATATATAATTATAAAAATAAAACTTTAGATGAATTAACAAATATTAAAGAAACATTTGATCTTACAAATTATTCATTATTTAATATTGAAAAATTAAATGAAATTGCAAAAAAAATTATCTGTCAGAAATTATGAAAATTTATCTAGAGATGAACTAATTAAAAGATTAAACAAAATTAAAGAAAATCCAAATAATTTAGAATATAGATCATTAAAATATATTCAAAATTTAGCAATTAAAAATAGTATTAAAATTGTTAATAAAACTAGAAGAGAATTAATTAGATTATTAAATGATTATTTTAAAAATAGACCAATTCCAAAAGAAAATATAATAAATATTCAAGAAGCTTCGTCATTAAAAGGATATTTTCAAGATTATATTTTAACAAATTCAAATGATGATTTAGATATTAATGATTATTTAGAAACTCAAAGAAATGAAATAAAAAAATTGATAGAAAAACAAAAATTTAAAAATATTAAAGGACAGATGGCTTTAGAATGTGAATATGAAAGAAAATTAATAAATGGTGATATTCAAAATAGTAATATGTATTTTTGCATAAAAAGTTCAGATATTTTAAATGTAGATGATTTTATTGATGATCAATTTAAGAAATTAATAGTTAGAGAACAACTAAATCAACCATCAAAAGGCTCTGGTTGGTCATTAAAAAGATGTGTTGAATTAAATCTAAAATTATCTAAAAATAATTCAGTAAATGCTGGATCATATATAGAATTACCAAATGAAATTAAGAATAAAAAATGTTGTGTAAATTTTAAAAATAAAGATGAATATTGTTTTATTTATGCAATTAGATGTGCTATTGATAAACCAAATGAACATGCTGAAAGAGTTAAACAATATCAAAAACATATAAATGATGATATTTTTAAAGGTTTTGATTATCCAATAACATTAAAAGATATTAAATTATTGAAAAAAGATCGTTTGACTCTAAATATAACTATCCATCAATGTCAATAAATATTTATAGAATTGATGAAGATGAAAAAATAGTGCCATTACAAATATCTGAATATTATAATGTAAAATTAGAAATTGATTTATTATATTATAAAATTGGTAATAATTGTCATTATATATTAATAACAGATTTAAATAAATTAGTATATTCTCAATTATCAAAACATAAAACAAAAAAATATATTTGTAGAAGATGTTTGACTCATTTCTACAAAAATAAAGACTTGAATAATCATTTAGAAATATGTAAATCATTAGAACCTTGTAGACCTATAATGCCATTTCCTGGTCAAAAAGTAAGTTTTAAAAACTATTACAAAAAGTTTGAACATCCATATGTAATTTATATGGATTTTGAAAGTATATTAGAAAAGATTGATAATTGTAAAAATAATCCAAATTGCTCATA